>MU224815.1:599591-612203 GCA_018584345.1 Thuja plicata | reverse complement strand
ACTTTCAGGAGGAGTACGACCCACAAAATATCCAATCAACGTATGCTTTTCTAACCATTCACAAGCAGAATCAAATTCCTGTGGATTAAGAACAATATCAGGGTTACCTCGTGAAAGACCTTTAGGACGAACTTGCTGGGACGTTTGTTCAGAGGAGGCACCATGGCTATCTGAAGCTTCAACTTGCGCACCAGCAGCAACTGCTGGGCTGAAGTTGGCCGGAGCCATACTATAAGCTAACCCTAATGCAAAAAAGATCCCACAATTAATGCGGTGTGACAGATGGATGGCCCAGAGCGGAAACACAGACAGAACACCGTACACATGAAACCCTAGCAGAGCCAAAAAAACTTCTATGCGGAAGTTAGTAATTATCCGATAGGATTTTTATTGGGGAACCATCCCCACCAGAAATGTCCCACTCCGAGAAAGTTGGGATTGCCGGATAATTTGTGTGGTTGCCGAGAAATTGGCCGTGAAACGGGCCTTGAGAGGGAGGGAATTCACCGGGGCTTCAAGAGTAAATTGTAAATTGAGACAGCCTGAACCTCATTTGCACTTGGAACATTTGACTCCACCATTTCCTGCTGCTTTTGAGGCTGTAATATCATAACATAAAAATACTTTGTGGTAAGTAACTAATGCCCGTTTCAAAAATAAATTTCTTAGTAACTAAAGTCCGTTTCAAAAATAAATTTCTTACTTTAAGAATGAAATGCCTTGTTATAAGAATGTTGGATATACTGTAAAGATATGTAAAGGTGCTAATGCCCCACGAAACACCTCAGTTGGCCAATCTATCTATTTGTGGATGGGAAGTTATGGAATTCCTATTTGAAATTATGGAACATGGTAGACAAAAAGTGAATCCAAGCAGCATTGGTGAGGAATAACTTTGCTGCACAATTGTTTCCCTTGAAGAGTTTTCTTACCAGGGGTGAGTATGTACATTTTACTAAACCAGGTTACAATGACAAGCAAGGCCCTCTTAAAAAAATCCATAGAAATGTTTTCTATTGAACTACAACACACCAACAGCGACATTTAACACCGCATTTTAATGTTAGACATAGTTGTTTGTCAAATACACATCCCATTGTAAGTCATGCAATGTTGATTTCCATGTTGTCAAACAGATGCACCGTTGCAAATCTGCTACCGTCTTTGTCAGACCAAAATGATCTGCAACTTTTGAACCTTCTCTTATCAATGGAGTTCTTCCCTCCTTAGGCACACAAATCTTACCCATTTTATATAGCATTTCCTCTCAGAAATAGTTATCCTCTTTAGACTCAAACAGTGCAATTCTTGATTTGCTAATAGCGTTGTACTCTTCTTTCTTCATTTAAACTTGAACTTTTATGTTTGAAAATTTAAATGCATTGAACTGGATAGCTTCAAACTTGGATGTCTTCAACATCGAAACTGGAACTCTTGGACATGAGCGTCTTCTTCAAAGAACATCTGGACCTGGAATTCTTTCTCTTGCAAAACAAAATAAACAACATAAGAACATGCAAAGAATTGAAAACAGATTAAATTTCTTTGATCCTAGAAAGAATTCAGACTTTGGAGAAGAAAATTCTAAAAATTTATTATAAACTTTCCTCTCCCTCTAGAAAGAGATCTTCTCTGCCCTCAAGAAATGAATGCCCTTTTCGACTATTCACATAATTTCTCCTCTACGGATTTCACAGCCCCCTTTCTCCATCCTTCAGCTCAATACGACTTCACCTATCTCTATGTCTAGAAAGAAATTACACCAAAACCTTTCTCTAAAGGAATTTCAAGAACCTTCCTCTATAATGTTTTTCCTGCATTCATAGTGTGCTTCAAGTTATTACACCAAAACCTTCCTCTATAGAAATTTCCCTCTTGATCCGTTAGATTCATCGCGAAGATGTAGCATTTTGAGCATGGATTACAGTTGCCAGAGGATCATTCAAAACATATTCCTTCATTAATCCAAATTAGTGCTTTGGGCTTCTTTGGTGTTTGCTCATGGATTCCCCATTTATCAAAGTTCCAATGCTTTGTGAAAAATGCGCTTAGAGTACTGCATTTCTATGTGTTGTGGAGTTTTTCTTTTATCAAATAAACTTTCCTCCACCAAGTCAAGTTAGCGCTGGGCGTGGACACTTTATTTTTAGTGCTCCTTCATTCATAACCAAATGCACTCGCGATATTTGACTATAAACGGAATTTTTCTCTTCTTCACATTCCACGACCCAGAAATATTTGAAATATTTTTGGGTTTCTCGTGGTTTCTGTTTCGGGCCCGGTCACGATTTGGGCATTGTGAGGGATAAACTTATTTTTCGGGCATTCCTTCATCACACCGTTTTAGCGCTTTGGCACCTTGAGGCTTCCACCGTAGATTAAGACATTCCTTCATGATTAAGACATTCCTTTGCTTGGCTCAAATATCGCTCTGGGCACGGATATGGATCTTCCATGGATTCCTTTATTTTTTACATTGCTCAACGTGAATGAAAACGCGCTGGAGAAAGAATGATGTCCCTCGAAGCCTTTACTTCATAAGCATATGGGTTCCTTTTTCTTCCACTGTATTTGGGAATAGATTTTCTATGTTCGCCTCATTTCTTTCCGACTTGGTCTCCAAGCATTGTTTGACAACACGAGAGGACTAGATGATTTTCAGATCGTAAACCTTTTATTTATTCGAGTCTGGTCTTGCAATACTTTCCACGATTCTGCTGACTGGTGGAAGTCCACGACTAGGCATGAATTTGCATCTGTATTCTTGCGATGAAATGGGGGAGCCAGCTAAGTCTTTTTATTTCCACACATGGTCTTCGAAATGCTTTAATTTGTAGATTGTCTCCTTTCCATAATAATTTTAGCGCGAATAGACCCTCATCGTTGATTATTCCTTGGAGCAAAATTCCTTTCAGTATGTCATTTTTGCGCTGGAGCGCGTTTGGAGGTATGTGATGGATTTTGTGTTATTCTAAGTTTCCTTGACATGGAAATATGCGCGCCTGAGTGTGCTTTCGTGTTCCCTATGGACATTTTTCTTGTTTGCATATTTTATGGGAACCGCGCTGAGCATATTTTGTTAATCCACGGTAATATCTACGTGCAGCTATGAGGAACACTTTAGTTTGGTACAATTTGATTTCCTTGATATTAAACCCAACAATTAGGCACTCACATAGGTTTTGTCGATGAAATATATCCAAATGATAATGCGTTAGTGACCATGTGTGCAAGCATTTATCATATTCTTCAAACTTCACTTTGAGACCGCGAATCCTCCACACTTAGTAATTTTATGTTCTTTGGGACCCTTTTGCATTCAGACTTAAACATGAGAATATGGACAAATGTAAGTGAACTTGTCATTACTTAATCATTTTCACCTTTCCTTTCCTTGTTTATTGGCAATCTTAAATCCTTCAAATTTAGTGAAATTTGATGTTTTCTTCCTTCTCTTGATCTGCTTTTCAATGTTCTATGTTACTTTTAATCAACACTCAGCTACTTCGATAGATTTCTTTAAACTTAGAGAAATTATTCTTTCCTTCTTTCAGATGCTCTCCAAGGATGCTCCCTGGACCCTGGATAATCCTTCACCTCTTATTTGGCCAGCTCCTCTCAATTGTCAACATACCTATCCTCGAAAGACCCATGGTTTACTATTAGGAGAACTTTCAACTTAATACTTCATCAGAAGTTACAGTTCTCAATCACAACACTTTCAAAATTGAAACCCTTAAATTTAGGGTAAACAATTCTTCATTCTTTCTGGGGAAAGAAATTTAGCCAAAAATGCATTATTTCCCAATTGTAACTGCTGAGAACCTGGGGGACTGAAACTAGAGCGATCAAGATGAGAAAACAAAAGGGGCCAAATAAACCAAAAAGATAAGGGTCCCTTCTTTGATGGGTGATGTGTGATTATGTCGCGACATCTAGAAACTCCACATATGAAATGTTGAAAACATTCAAGGCATAATGCTTATCTTGAACTTAGAATCTTTGGTTAATTGGCCTTATGTCATCATGAAGAGAGAAAACAAAACTCGAAAGGGGAGGAGAATCATATATTGGATCAAGACACCTTCATCTACATTTACCTCAGTGTGTGCAGATGCATTAATTACCACTCGACAAGACCACTGAGAATGCCTGAGATTAGCCATGACAATTTATACATCCTTCTTAACTTCAAAAATATGCTGCATATTTCCCAACTGCTAGTTAGTCGTTCATAGCCCGGACGGAGTTGTCGCTATAATACCTACGGGGTTTTCTATACTTAATAAAATTATTTTTTCGAACACTTGTAGAGATTTCCACATACTCCCAAAGACAATATTTGATTTTTCAATCTTGCTATTGTTTTAAATATCAAGGTCTGAGAGTCGTATTCAGGATCAATGGGGAGAAACCCATTACGCAAACTAACTCACTTTCTTATCATGAAACTTTCTATTCGATACCGCATTCTTTTTCTTTTTATTTGGCTCATGAGCCACAAAGCTGATGTAATTTAAAATTTACCCAGTCATCCATTCTGCAAAACTCTCCATAATCGCTCTTAAATCTGTATATTCGATTGTCTGTCTCCATAGACATATCGATTTAGAGCCTCAAAATCCTTCCATATTATCTTAACGATAATGTCAATATAACAATATCGACTTAAATCATGCTTCATGATTCTTCCCTGAACCGGCTCATCTATATTCAATGAATGTGACATCCCATGATTACGGCGCTGAATGGAAACTCCAACAGACATTTCACCTTCAATGATTTCTGCATGTCTTTCTTCACATCGACTATCTCACTTCATAGTCACTCGGCAATAAATTACATGCTTGTGAGATGTTCGAAACAAATCACTCGCGGTTTTCTTCTTGCGTGACTGTCGGCACATAGTCCTCTACCTTATCTGTCACCTTCTCCACTAAACTAGCCGCCACCTTTTCATAGTGCAAAACCCGAATTCAACATCTAATGATCTTCGCTGGTCTCGCTGACGGTTGCATGTCTTATGGCGCACTTCACCACCTTTCTCTGCAATAGAATCCGCTCCCTCTCGTTTCACTTCCACGTGACAATAGGTGACTGGTCTCACCATGAACATGCACGTATAGACCAGATTTCCACCATCTCTTACTATTATCAGAGAGTGATAATAATCAGCTGTTCCACCAGCCCTACGGTCGTCTTAAGATATAGTCTTAGACACCATACATATCACTTTTTGCTCCACGCTTCTCTCGGGTCTCCATACAAAACACCATTTCACGGTTTCCACCCGGCATAACCGTTCTATGCACTTGTCAATACTCTTGCATGTAGTCGGCACGAAACGACCATAACGGTTCTTAAAACCGTTTTCAAACTTTAATTCACTCGACATTAACACTTGGTTCTTTCCTATAAATTCTCTGTCAAGAAGAACCATTTCCATCATTTTAATCGGGCTGTTAATAAACCGATTCAGACAAACTGAGTTATTAACAGTGATAACTCACAGCTTCAAGACGTTGAAGCTCGATTCACTTCACAGTTGAATCCTTCACAAAAAATGGAAATAGGAACCCGACTACAAAACATTAACAAGGCAAGATGGAAACACAAAAGACTCTTACAAAATAAACTTCATTACAATAACACTGCAATTACAAATGCATTGGCTCTCTGCCGCCAGAGAGCCATTCTTCCATCTCTCTCTTTTTCACTCTTTCCCTCTTTTCTCTCTATCGGCCCCTTCTCTTTTCGGTTACATTGTCTCTTAAAAGAGATGCTAGGTAGTTATAAAACCGTACCCGATATTTCCAATTTGGCTAATTCACATAACTAATTTCTAACTAAACTAGTAATGTGTCGTGGAGTTGACAACGAAGTTGTCAACTTCACGATTATACAAACCTTCTATGTCTAAGACACTTAGACTACTAACATTTAATGGATTCTCACACCCAATCACATTAACAAGACCCCAAAAAACTTAATAAGCCCTATTTCAATTTAACCATATAGGTCCATAATATTCCACGATCTTTCAGATGTTCACCGTGCCGAGATGCCCCTGCATCAAAAGCTCACTATGGGTTAGGGAATTACAGTGTTGTTGAAGCGAGATTTAAATTTTTTCACAAGCGCGACCTCTCCCAAAGAATCTAAAATGTGTCTTAGCAATTGATTACGTGTGCAAAATATAACAATCTTAGAGTTCAATTGTCGAGATACATTACATGATTAACTTTTCAAGTCAAGTTTGCATTCTAACCTAATGACATGCATAACAAAGAAAACCTCAGATCCTAAGGATCTTCATAAAAAGTTATCAAAGAAATGAGATAAAGAAGACTTAGTGGAATCTCCACATGAAGTTAGAAAACACACAATGCCTTCTCGTAAATGAAAAATCCCTAACTTTTAAGTCACTTGGTGAAAGAAAAAATAGAAACTAAAACAAAAGGGAAATAAACCAAAACCACTGGAGTAAAACAACTCAAAGGAAAACAAACCCTAAACTAAGAGAAAAACCAACCTAAACTATGGGAAATCCAAAATCCCACTAGGAAAAGGGAACAAATGGGAAAGATACAACACGGGGGGAGAAAACCAAAACCCACTCTAGCCTAAAAGGCAACACAAAACAAAAGGGAAAGCAAAAGAAGGAACAACAGAGAAACTTAGACTAACTATGTACAAGGTAAGCTCCTAGGAGGAAACTTATGGATATAATTGATTTTTGAGGAACTCTCCATTGAAGGCCAACGAGACTTCCTCTCCTATCAGAGTCTTTAGCTTAAATAGATTATCTCCAAGAATTTTACAAATCAGATAATGATTCATCCATAAGTTATTAAACTTGTCAAAATCACCTTTATTTTCATCGGCCTTATCCCAAAAGAAACCAAATCAAAAATTTGAAAATATTTAACTTTAGCTACTCTACTAAACCATTTGTTAACTACTCCTTGATGTTTTACAAAATTGTCCATTTCTTGATCTCTTTTCTCTTCTAATTGGAATATTTAAGTCAAATGCATTTGCACTTTGTCTTCACCTTCTATGCATCCTTTCATGAAATGTAGTGTCATAATATCAGGTGAATTGTAAAAACTAGATCTTGTCCATAGACCAAATGATAGGGCAACGTCCCTATAGAGCTCTTGATTATGATTCTATCTTCCCAGAGGGAAAATCTCAATTGTGTATGCCACTATTTATGATGTCAAGTAACTAATTTATTGTGCCTAACAAGTTTTTGTTAGTTGGCTTAGCCAATCAGTTTCCCTATGGATAATAATTAGATGAGAACTTCAATGTTATCATATAGAGTTCAAAATCGCATACCCCATTTGTGATTTAGGCTACACTTAAATAACCAGTTTAGTGTCCATTCCCATAGCATTTGCGTAGGTCTATTTGAGCCCTTGCATTATCCTTTTCCCTCTCAGGATGTTTAGAGTCCTTGTTAGAAACTATCTTCCAGCATCACCATTCGCATTGTTTGCATGTTTCCTCTGCCACTTGTCATTTTTTAGCATGATTCGTTTGGACACTTCTGCATCACATTGATGTTTGTGCGCCGTGCAATTTTCCACTGACATCTTAAAATTTAAATCTCAGTCCTATGAATATTTTTCACATGTCACTTTCTTTTGTTGATGGAACAACCTAGAATCTTCTAGAACCACCTGAAACTATCTTTTACCCTTTTAAATTGTGTTCTTTGCTTAATTTAACCCCTCTAGAAAAATATCTCTATAATATTTATGAAAAGTGCTCTCTCTCTCTAAAAAATATTTCCTAAATTGTCTTGGCTCTCATAGCTATCTTACTCTCTCATTTACTATAAAAATCTCTACATCGGTCTATATAACTCCCTTGTCTTTCTCAAGAATATTTGGTAATATCTTTCCATTGTACTATGTCTTTGATGAAGGAGCATCCTAGGATTCTTATCAATCCTGTATCACACAAAAATATATTTACTTAGGAGAGTACTTGGTGTGTTTTGATCTTGGTTGGTGAAGTGTTACTCAGTCAAAGGAGTGTTGTTGCTTAGTTGCTATGTCAGCCAACGAGATCGGTCGCTGAAGAACTCAGAAACTCTAGTGCTCAGCAGAGCCTACTTGGCAATGCCTGTGGTGCTCAATCATCATGCTTTCTCTATGATGCATGGCTTGCTCGTCATGTGATGATTTCTCACACTCAGCAACTTGGCTTGCTGACTGGTGTTCTTACAGATTTTAGAGGCTAACTTGATGCATTTAATTTCTGTAGTGTGGCATTTAATTTGGATCTCTCATTGGGGATTATGGGGACCTAAATATGGCTCATTGGTATCTCCTATGATAGATTTTGTGGCCGACATGTTGGTTGTCTCTTGTATTTAAGTAGTGTTATGTTCTTAGCTTATGTGATCAAATCAGATGGGATTAAATGAGATCAGATGTGAGGATCTGAGTATTGGATCTGAGTTGTATGTTTGGGAAAAAGGTAAATGGCTTGATGCTTGTAGAAGATCTGTGCTAGATCTTGGATTTATATCTTTGGAATTGGTCAGAATCGGGAAGGTCTTATAGCTCGACATGTTGCAATAAATTGAATGCTTATTCTTATTTTTTTATTTTTGTGTATCCACTTTGTTGTAGTTTTGGCATCAGGGTTAGGGTTGTCCATTCTTGGAACCTCCATCCTTGACTATGTCAAGTGGTATTAGAGCTTGAAGTTCCTGAGTGTGTGGATAGATCAGTGAGGGTGAGGCAGTTTGCACCAAGACCTTGGGTTGAAAGTTGATGATTTGTTGCAGAGGGTTTGCAGAGCTCTTGAAGATGCCTCCAAGAAAGAACCGTGAGATTATAGAAGAAGAACCTAAGGTGGAGCTCAGTCCAAAAGATGCTTTGCAGAAGAAGGTTCGAGATCTGCAAGAGGAGTTGCAAAGAAATAATACATCTAAAGAACACCGAGATAATGGTAAAGAGTGTGAAGAAGAAGATGATTTTGAAGAATATCTAGAAGATGTCATAGATCCAGAGGAGGCTATATTTCTGAGAGCTATATATAAAATTGGGAAAAGACCTAAGATCGAAGTTTCTAGATTTATTGGAAGCCTTAGGCTAGAAGAGTTGATTGATTGGATTAAAGAGATAGATGAACACTTTGACTATGAATGATTAGAAGATCTTGATAGAGTTTGGTTTGAAAAGATGAGGCTAAAAGGTCATGCAAACATATGGTAGAGAGAAGTTCAATTGGAAAGAAGTCAAAGAGGTAAAGACAAGATTCTCAGATGGAACATAATGGTTGATAATTTGAAGAAATACATTCTTGTGGATTATGAGAACTGGAGATATTTAAGAAGATGGTAGGTTTGAGGCAGGAAAGCAATTCGGTGCAAGAATATACCGAGGTGTTTTATAGAATCCTAATTAGGACTGGTCATACAAAAGTTGATAAAGAAAGGTTTCTAGGTATATCTATGTGGTGCAGGAGAACCCATGGGTTTCTTAGACAATCCAAGTTACAATAGGGTTTAGTCTATAGAGTCTTAGGACCTTTAGGTAAGTTGCAATTAGGGGCTAGAAGATTGTAAAGCCTCCTGATTTTCCCAAGTAGGATGACGATGTCAGCATGATGTCAATAGGGTATAGAATGGTTTAGAACAATTTTTAAACCATGGTTAGGGTCTTTGGTAAGGTTTGGTGAGCATTGAAACTCATTTAGTTGGTTTTGCAAGAATTTGGCAAAAAGATGTAAAAGTTTCATTTTGCAACCTTGCGACTTTGAAATGTTGCTCGGACAACATTTTCAAGTGTTTAAAACCCGATGAAAAAGAGACATAAGAGGAAAATTACTACCTAACCACCCTACATAATACATGCATTGACAAGATGCAAGGTTGGACACCCTTTATACAGACAATGATTTGGAGAAATCAAGATTTTGTGTTGTTTTGTGTGCAATTTTTAGTTATTTTATGAGAGTGGGAAGTTAATGGATTAAACCTTGCACTATTATTCATGCATGGCTTAGATTAAGTTTTTTCTGAAATCTTTGTGCCATTAGATTAGTTTTTCAATTGGTTTTGTGTTCTTTTTGTAACTAAGTCTTGTTTTGCATTGTCACTGGTTCAATCTAGGTAGTGTACAAAGATGGAGTTCTAACTCACTTTCCCACCGTCCATTTTGTATGGCCTCTTGGGAATAGTGGGCATACTCCATGTTTATATATTGTGTAGGATATTGGGCCCTAAAATGCAAAGGAATGATTTTTAATGTCTTTTCCTAGGTGAGCCAGTGGTGAGCCCGGCTAGGGAGGACAAAGTTGCAGAGAGCACAACTTGCAACTTAGGTGGATATGTAGAGAAAAATTTCCTTTTGGAGATTTAATGTAGGAGTCTTTCCAAGATTTGGAAATAATGAGAGGGTTGCACCAATCCAATTGATTGTCTAACTCATTCCATCTTGGTCAGGAGACAGCGAAGACCTTAAAAACCCCTAGAATCACTCATTTTGAGTTAGGGTACTATATGGAAGGTGGTGACCCCAAGCAGTGTAATTTTTAGTGGCGAATATTCACCTTTTGGCAAATTCTGGGGAATATATTTTATAGAAATGGTGAATCGCGCATGTTATACATTGGCAAAAATCACCCAATCTTGACATGACACCGGTTAAATATCCATTGGAATAGCCAATAAGATTTTCTGTTTGATGAGGTTGACCAATATATTCACCTTTAACCAATGTGACATGGTTATTTTAACAGTCTCTTATTTGCCAAGGGTATTAATTATGAATTACATATAAAATATAAAATAGCCAACCCGTTAATTAATTTTTTTATAGATCACAATCTATTTTTCCAACCATTAATTATTTGTTATATTGACCATGGACTATTTCGCCAACTGTAAGTTATTTGTTATATTGACCATGGGTTATTTCGCCAACCGTTAATTATTTTTTATATTGACTATGACCTATTTCGCCAACCGTTAATTGATTTTTATATTTACCACGACCATATTTCGCCAATTGTTTGTTAATTCCTACAATCAGGTCGGCCAATTTTTTCCAAAAGCCCGGGAATTAAAAAAATGGAAATTTGAATCATGCATTGATATAAATTAATATGAAATTTTTTAGTCTTGACTCTTATAGTTTTCATGTCACCTTACAAAACTTTGGAGGGCTTGATTTACAAATAGCAATCTTGCAACAGTAAACAGAGGATTCACTTTCAGCATTTCAGAGAATCAGAATTCAGAGGAAGTTGGACCAAGCCACATGGTAAGCAATTATTTGTTCACATTTCAGAGTATTTCTATTAATTTCCTAGTGACTAGTGAGAGGTCAAGATGTCGGATAAGGGTGACTATCCTGAGTATCATCAGGTTGCTGAAGGGATTGAGATGTTAGGGGAGTTTGAACTTGAGACTCTAACTTGTCACTGTGCTCAGGGCAATGAAGGGATTGGAAAGCTAGACAAGGGTAAGACTCTTGATCATCAGGGCAGTGAAGGGCAGGGTAAGACTCCTTAGGGAAGTGAAGGGTCTGGGAGGCCATTGAAGTGCCCGAAACTTAAAGATACTACCATAAAGGCTTTCTTTGGAGTTTGCAATGTTTCAGCTCCATCAACTTCTACAATTGCAAGTGCAAAAGCCATTCACAGTAGCTCACCAATACCACTACCACAAGCTGGGGTTGTCATTGAGCTAAATGAAAATCAAAATGCATCAAATGAGGATAACAATGGTGACATGACAGAAGATGTTATAAGGGATACACAGAGCTAGTTGGATGAAAATGCTAGCAATGAAGATAATAATGATCTTGGTAGGAAGAAAAGAAAAAGGGTAGTAAAAATGGGGCGAGAGTGGGAAATGACAAGAAATTTTAAGTTTGATTGGGTAGAAAAGTACTGGTTCATTGAACCAGTCCTAAACAATGATGAACAACCAACAGAATGCAGGTGTAAGATTTATACCTGGAAAAATAAAAGAGAGAAGAAGTTGCAGCTAAAGCTTCACACTATAGAAAAGCATATTGGTAAGGTTTATGAAAACAGATCAGAGACGGACAAGAAATAGCAGTAACGAGATGGAAATCAATGGAAGAATGTATTCATGTTAAGTATGGCATAGAATATGAATATTATAACAAGAGAATGGCAGCAATTGGGTGCCAGCAAGAAGTTGAGTCCACTTTTTGGGCAAAAAGTGGAAGTGTTTTCCCTGATTTTCAAGTTGTCTGTCAATTGATGTCAAAATTTGAGACACTTAGAGATTGAATATCAAAAAAATCCACTAATAGAAAATGTAGTGCTCAGAGTCTATTTTTCAAATATGTAATTTATTTAAATACCCACATAGTAGAAAATATATTTAGTACGCATGTTTAAAAACTTCTTTTTCAAAATGCCTGTTTCAGGACCATACCCCGCATGTGTACGGCCACCCTATTTTGAAGTAAATAAATGAATTATGGTAAATCCTTTTGGGGGAAGGTACCTAACACATCAAAGATTGGTCAGAATATATATATATTTTTTTTAATTGAATATTTTTTTTTTATTAATTTTTAATTGACTATAAAGTAAATTTTCAAAACCTCT
>MU224815.1:565381-579355 GCA_018584345.1 Thuja plicata | reverse complement strand
TGGTCAATTAAGAATGAGGACTCCAAGTCCCATCCAGGGATCAGCAACATGCCACTTCTCTTCACAAGATCTCTTGCCTCCTCCATAGTTAATGTTTCACTGTTGGGATCATAGGCCTGTAATTTTTTAATCATTTCAATAGTCTTTCCTGTGATTCCCCTAGTTTCAAAGACAATGTTAATTCATTATGCTTAACTCTAAAGAGAAAACTTTTAAACTCATCGGACCAATTCTAACTCATCTAGAGCCTTTTCTCGCTCTTGAGCCCGTGATGTCAAAAACTTTTGTCTTAAGTCAAAAAAGTATTTCTAATTACCTGGCAGGATTTGTAGTGTCATTTGCCTTGCCTTTTGTGGTACATTCATCAACTTTTGTTTCTTTAATGGCCCCTGCTCAGATGTGGATGGCTCAACTTGTTCTATTTCTACCATAAACACCACATCATATTCAACTTCCTCAGGGGTTATTCTATCCTCCTCCTTCTCCTAAGGGATGTATGGCAATTTAGAGATAACATTTTCATAATTCTCTATACACATGTCAATTCTCGGCATGTATTTGAGATCAGGAAAGAAACAGCGGAAGGTAGGGTCTGCCTTTTTCAATTCTTCCTCTACCCTTACAATATTGTAAAATTTAAGGGTTCTCTCCTCACAGATATCTTTATTGAGCACATTTATAATAACATCCTCATCAGCTATACGCTGATTGTGAGCCAAATTGTGATTCCTCATTTCTCTCAATGCTCCTCTAATGAATTCTTCAGGGTCATACATCCTTGCTTTAGCACAGGGCAATCTAAATTGTGTCAGGAATTCATGGATTTGGTCCAAAACATCTTTACCTATAGATAAATCCCCTATTTGGAACCTCCTTACCAAAAAGGTTCCCTTATGTTTTTTAGGGCCTAAGTGTTCTCTATCCATCATGATAAGTTGCCACAGGAATTCTACTATTGCCAATCTTTCTAGGACATATTTTGGCAGTAAGTGTGGAGGTTGAGGGAAAGCATGTACACTCTTATAACAGAAAAATTATTAAGAAAAAACATATCACCCCAATTCTGGTTAATTTCATTGTCAATTTTAAATGCTAGGGGTCTAAGCAATTTTCTAACTAGTAAAGGAAATATATTCCTCACAATACCTAACATGTTCATTATTGGATCCACAAAATCACTATAAAAAGCAATGGAATTAGAGAAATGGTGACTTCTATCCCATAACCTGGTCCAGAGCTAAAGTGGAACAGGTCCTCCTGCATTCTCAGTCTCATTGATGAACTCTGGATTGATGTAGCCAATATTGCAATAGAGGATTACGTGCATCAACATGGAGTAGTGATTGAACTTGAAGCTTTTCAAATCAGTCTTTGTCGTCATCAACTTAGTGTGCATTACATTGATTATGTGCCCCACATAATCAAACTCCTTATTGGTGTACAGGTCCTAAACATTTGTAGCTATGAAATAAATGTCAGGAGTCACTGTCAAACCTCCATCTATTCCAATAACTTTCATTAGACCATAGATGGTATTCTGGAGATAGGTAAAAAAAAGCTCAATATCAATTTAATCTATAACCTTCTTCGGCAACAACCCTGCCTCTTTAATTTGTCTAGGAATATGCTTCCTCGTAACCTTTCCAGTGTAGTAACTTTTCTATCTATGAAACAAGGCCTCCTCTTCTGTTAGGTCAATATCCATGCTCATAGCTCCCTGAAGGTTGAAAGCTTGAATAAAAGTTGCTCTATCTAACATGCAGAGTATAGACTTGTCCTGCCTATGGAAAGCTTGTGTCACTGGATTGTATGCTTCAATTATCACTTTCATGAGCTCTATATCCAAAAATACCTCAGGTACTATCAACTTTCCCAAGTTACTATCCCATGGATTTGAAACAGGAGGGCCTCTCAATCTATTGTTACAGAAATACATGAAGAGCTCATACCCAGTTATGTTTGGGTAGTTAACATCCCTATAGAATGCATAAAGGTCCCTCCATTCATAAGCGTTAGCTGATTGCAAATTTGAGGAGCCAAGGAAAAGTTTCAACTATTCTTCAGCCTATATGTTTGTCCTCTTTTTTCTTGAAGCCAAACTCTTTTCTGGTTCTACAACAACATCAAGAGATCCTTGTTCTCCCATTCTTTATGTATACTAAACTCTAAGCAGTAAGCTCCTTTTCTGCACTTAAAGGTTTCAAATCTCTGTTGCTCTTCGACTCTCAAAATTAAGGATTCTCTATGAACTGTGAAGTGTGAACTATATTTAATAACTAATAAGCAACCCACAAGTTCACAACCAGTCACCAGGCCACCTACTATATTAAAAATAAAATTCTCATCAAGCGCACACACATGAAATTAGTAATTACCTTTTTCATAAATGTGTCACTGTCAACTATCACTTCCAGCATATATTTGGGGTGATTCGAGAGATGATAATTGGTATGTTGCTAAAGTTATTCTAATGGTACATATAATGGTTAATCTTAGGTCACAAATAGCCAAGAAACCCTAATGAAGCTCTGCAAACATTCGATGCTTCCACACTTTCCATGTGGCATGCAACTCTTAGTTTTCAATAACTTACGAAGTTACGCATGATGTTAGTCAGGACTTTGGAACCCCTAACCATCATAAAAATTAAACAGTTGAGAAGTTACAAAACAACCAACCATAACTTAGTAACCCCTCACCATCATAATAACTTAACTGTTGAGAAGTTACGAAATAGCCAGCTTAACTTCGGAACCCATCACCATCATGATTTAGTACACATGCATGAAATTAGTAATTAAATTTTTCATAAAAGTGTCATTGTCAACTTAGAACTATCACTTCTAGCATATATTTGGCCTAAGTTACGCTAACTATACATCTAACCCTAGGTTCTTATTCCAACTTACTCTCACTTTTCAACAACTTACGAAGTTATGCACGAAGTTAGTGGGGATTTTGGAACCCTTATCCATCATAAAAATTTAACCATTTAGAATTTATGAAATAGCTAGGCGTAACTTCGGAGTCCATGGGCATCAAAAATAACTTAACCATTGAGAAGTTATGAAACAGCCAAATGTAACTTTGGAACCCATCACCATCAAAAATAACATAACCATTGAGAAGTTACGAAACATGCAGACGTAACTTCGGAACCCATCACCATCATAATAAATTAAGTGTTTAGAAGTTAGGAAACAGCCAGACGTAACTTTAGAACTCATCACCATCATAATAAATTAACCATTGAGAAGTTATAAAATAGCCAGGCATAACTTCGGAGCTTGGAGCGGGTTCCAAATTTCAATGTGCCATGTGGGATTTAATTTTAGATTTCAGAAGCATCAGACTTCTCATTTAGTTAGTGAAGTGAATTGTGGATTCATAATTTAGCATTCTAAATCAGTTAATGCATATAGGTATTTATAATTTTATACAAAATCACGGTTCACAGTCACACTCACGGATACTTCAAAGTTCAATTTACACATTTTTCAATTTATAAAAATATTGTTCAATTTCATGAATCATGATTCGAGTAAAACTAAAAACAGTAACTTGTAACACTATTTGAAAAAGGGTCTTCTAGTTCTAGTTCTAGTTCTAGTTCTAGTTCTCATATGTATACACTTATAGTATTACTATTAAATTCAAAAACTGGTATCAGGAATTTTGGTATACATAATACTAGTAACTGAATCACTGATTGAGATTCAATGAGTACTGAGTGACTGAAGTTCTAAATGGTTGTGGTTTCCCCAGAAGGAGAAGTGACAAGCTTCCGACCGTTTCCAAAATTTAAAACCAAAATGAAAAGCACATAGTCATACTACATTCAAATTTCGTATTTACAAATTACAACTACAAGTCTACAAGTAACAAAAAATTTTAGTTTCTCAAAGAAAAAAAGATCATTCGATGTGTAGACCAACAAATAAGCAGGTCATCTCCTCTTGGAACCCCTCCTGGTCAAATCCATGATCATCAAAAATGGTGCGCATCTCCGCCTTGTCATGTTCTACTTCAAGTTTGAACATATTGCTTTGGTATCCGGCGCAACTGGTAGCATGATCCCATGCTGCAGGCATAAGACGACTGAGGATATCCTACTAAATCTCCTCTTCCATATAAAAATTTGGTTGGATAACAGGTTCTGGGTTATCATTTGATGATCCCTCAGCTACTGGAAGACCCATTGTGAATTTTTATCTTCCAAGATTCCAAATTTAGAAATTTAGAAAGCGCACTGTGTTCTACAATTTCACTACCGAGGAGTATATCAAGAAAATAATCACCAACTTTCCAGGCACAATAAATTTTGAAGGAATGTTTCACGTAAGGTGACTTTCCACGGAAAATTAAATTAATGAATATCAATAAACAAAAATTGCAGACATTTTTATCCACCTTTGTACCTTGCGTAACTTAGCTCCGAAGTTGAAAAGACAAATAATGAATGTTGATGAATCACAAATCATTTCTCGTAAAATTATCCTTTTTAATGTCTAATCAAAATCTTGGTTTGGATTATGTAACTACTCAAGTTACGCAGAATAGCAATGTGTGCTCAGAACCACCACATACTAGCAGCAATTATAAATTTTGAACTGACAACTTGGAAACCGCATTAAATTGTGAAGGAATGTTTCGCGTAAGGTGACTTGACACCAAAAAGAAAAATAATGAATGTTCTGAATCACAGCTCATATCTCGTACAAATTATCCTTTCTAATGTCTAATCAAAATCTTGGCATCAATAAGTCTCATTACTAATTAATTGTAATTTGTAGTTTGAAGTTCAATATTTAAATGCTAAACCTTTAACTCTTTAATCTGTGGTCACCTTCATGTTAGTCAAACCCATGTCACCATAGGGACACACATCACCACAAGGACATGCGTCATTCAGAATTAATGACTTGATATATTTCGATCATCTTGAGACTAAGTCATTAAGTGGGCCGTCCGATCAAACAGAATCTGCATGTCTTTTACCTTCAACAAGGCCATTGCATATCTTCGTAACCTTTAGCCATCGACCCTCCTTTTAGCTTGCTGATGCTACGCAAGTTTTCCTCAAAAAATGGTCATCACTTTCACCTACCAGTAAATGACACATAGCACCCAACTTGACACATAGTCCCATCGCTATGTTTTGAATATTCGCCAATATATTTTTTATACTTTAAATGTTTTTTATTTGCCAATATATATTTTTTATAATATAAATATTGTTTTTTATTCGCCAATATATATTTTTGCATACTATAAATATTATTTTTTATTCACCCATATTTATTTTTTATGCTATAAATACTATTTTTTATTTGCCAATATATATTTTTTATACTATAAATACTATTTTTTAATCACTAATATATATTTTTATACTATGCATACTATTTTTTATTTGCCCATATATATTTTTTATACTATAAATACTATTTTTTATTCACCAATATATATTTTTATACTATACATATTATTTTTTATTTGCCATTATATATTTTTATACTATAAATACTATTTTTTATTCACCAACTGAGATTATTTTTATTCTTGGCCAAAAAAAAAATTCACCAAAAAAATTAATAATTTCCCCAGTAGTTTTCTAAATTTTGCCAGTTTTTTACACCTTTTTTGAAAGGGGGGTTTCTTAAAGATTATTCTAACCCCAAGACCCCAAAAATCCTTGAGGGGTTGGTAAATGTTCCAAGAATCCAAATAAAAGTTGTAGGTTTCCTTTGGTAGGGTTGGGAGAAAATCCCTATTTTCTTAGAGTAGGAGACCTAGTAGGGCTAGTAGCCTATTAGGCATGTTTTGTGAAATATTGAAGAAATTGACTACATGGTTGAACTAGGTGGGACTCCTAACACCGCTAGTTAATTAAATGAACATAGTTCAAGACACCTCCACAACTCTTCAATATTAACTTATGCATATGGAGCTTGCAATCCTTTAAGTTGTGTAATGGTAAGAGTTTATAAAACTAAAATGCACCAAGTGTAGACTTGGTTGAGTGGATATTTCTTGTTAGTTGGGTTGTAAAGAGTAACTAGGGGATCAACTTTTTTTGAGGGTCATATAGGTGCCAAGGAGTTTTGTGAAGACACCCTAAAAGTCTCTTGTGAAGACTAGGAGAACGAATTAGTGATTGATTCATCCCACCTCCCTAACAGATTGGTATCAGAGCCCCAAAAGAATTGGGATTGCATCTATTGCATGTCAAATTTTTATTCTAGTGGGTCCACAATCATGGTGAATAATGTGGAATTTTCCAAGAAGGTTGATGAATAGGAGGAAGACAATAAGATATTAAGGGATAGAATAGCTCAACTTGAACAAGCATTGAGTGAAGTGTAGATGAAGACTGATGAAGTCACTGATAAGTTGGAAGGGAAAGAAGCTAAGGGTAAAGAGGTTAAAGAAGAGGATAAAGTCCCTAAACCTGACCCCATATTGTAGGAACAACATTTCTTGAAGGCTTTGAAAGCCATGAGCGAAAAAGTTGTTGAAGGGATACAACTATTTAGTGGGAAGATGGAGGCAGATCTAGTCATGGATAGGATAGAAGGCATGAAGAATCACATTGAATGTGATGGAGTCACAGAAGCTCAAAAGGTCAAGGTGGAAAAGTCAAGACTTAGAGGCTCTGCATTGACATGGTGGAACTTCATTCAGGTAGAAAGAGCGAAAGTAGGAAAGAAACTAATTTCCACTTGGAAAGGAATGGTTGTCAAAGGGAAAGAGGCATACTTTCCAAATGATTATGAAATCCAATTACACAAGAAGAGATAGAGTCTAAGATAGAAGGATCTTGGTGTGAATTCCTACATTAAGGAATTTCAAAAGATTTGTATGAGATCTAATGTGTATGAATATGAGAGCCTTAAGGTGGGTAGATACCTGAATGACCTAAAATGGAGTATTCAAGAAGAGATGACTCTTCTAAGTCCAAAAATAGTACACCAATGTTATCAATTGGCTATAAAGAGTGAAGAAAAGAGTTGGAGGAAACAAGATCAAACTTCCAAGTGTAGAGGAAGAGGGAGAGAACAAAGAGGTCAAAGAGGTGGATACCAAGGTAGAGGGACTAAACAAATAATCAAGGGAGAGTCTAAACTTGCAGAGCGTGGAAGTGAAAAAAATTCTAGAGGAAGCTATGGAAGAGGTAGAGGAACTCAAGGGGGTTATAATAGAGGAAGAGGTGCATGAAGAAGTAACTCCTACTTTGCTAACATGAAATGTTATAGTTGTGGACAAATGGGTCATCCTACTTATAGGTGCCTGGAGAAAGCAACCTCTTAAAATAATGACATGATAATAACATATGCTCAAGAAGACACATCAAGTGTCAAGTCACCAGAGATTAGCCATATATAATCAGAGATTGGGGAAAATCTCATGTTTATAAGAGTTTTGATCAGGCAACTAGTCAAAGAAGAACCAAAGTAAAGGAGAGCCTTATTTAGGATAAGGTTCAAAATACTTAGTAAAGTGTGCAAGGTTATTGTGGATTCTGGTTCCATAGATAACATAGTCTTAGTAGAGGTAGTGAAGAAGCTTAAATTGGAGAAGATACCCCGTACTAATCCATACAAGGTGACATGGTTTAATAAAGGAAAAAGTTTCCTTGTAAATGAAAAAACATGGGTTGAGTTCTCCATTGCAGGATACAAAGACAAGTTGATTTATGATGTGTTTCCTATGGATGCATTCCATATCCTATCGGTCAGACCATTGAAATATGACATAGGAGCCATCTATGATGAGAAAGAGAACACCATCTCATTCAAGAAGGATGGTAGGACATTAAAAATACAGTCACTTTTAGATGAAGAAGAAACACAATCAAAGACCCCTAGTGTCTTAGTAAGTGGTGGAAAAGATTTTATTAATACTCTTCAACATGAAGGAGGTGAAGGCTATGATATAGTTGTGGTAACCAAGGAAGAAGAAATGGTTACTCAAGCACCTATACCAGAGGAAGTCCAAAACTTACTTGGATAGTTCAACAGTACAATCAGTGATGAAACATGTACTGACAACATTACCTCCTAAAATTACTATCAGTCATTAGGTAGAATTTTTACCTGGGGATTCATTGCCCAATAAAGAAGCCTATAAGCTCACACCAGAGCAAAATCAAGAAGTGGATAGACAAGTGCAGGAGCATTTGGACCAAGGAATTATCAAGAAGAGAATCAATCCATGTGTCATACCTATAGTATTCACATCAAAGAAAGGTGGTAAGTGGAGACTTTTCATTGATTGTAGGGCTATCAATAGAATTACTATTAGATATAGATTCCCTATACCTAGTGATGTAACACACCTAGGCTTGCTCTCTAACCTATTCTTCTCTAGGTTTTTCTTAGTCCATCTCACTGACCTAGTAGGGTTCTATGCTCAACCCTACTCTCCTTAGGTATCTTCACACAAGATCCTAACCTTTCACCTACTGTACACCAATTGCACTAATAAAAAATGCTCCATTCTGCAACACAAACTAACTAGGTCTTTCCTACTCTCAATCTCCAAGAATTGCCTCAATTCCTCTTAGGAATTATCTCCATGGAAAGATAGGTCATTGAGATCTTCACTGGTTCCATTTAAACCCCTGCATACACCATTCACAAGCATATAACAATCGAGTACTTCAAAGTGCACCTTTCTCATCCCAAATAGGGCTACAAGCCAATTAGGCCTTTTTCTAGCCTTTTTGAAGATAAATTGAAATTTTCCCACACAAGCCTCCAAAATTTTTTAGGATTCAAACACACTTTATCAATTAATTTGAAATTTTCAAGGTCTCCAATCCTCAATTTGTTTGTACAGCCCTTCCTACAATCATGCCTAAAAATCAGGGTTTTAGGGCTTATTTATAGTCTAAACAAAAGAGTGTTCTTTAAACACACCAAATAACTCCTCCAACCTTCTCCTTCAAATTAGGAGTCTTTCATACATTACTCTATCCCTCCATGAGCTTTGGTTGAAGCCACCAATGCATTCAACCCTCCTTGCATCATTTGCAATATTTCTCAGTCCCTAGCCATGCACAACACGCTCGCCTAGGGCATCATTGAAAAAATATCAAAAATAATTTCTTGGGACCCTCCTATAAAAATAATGTACATGGAGTCTCCTCACCCATGCTAAGAGCTTGTACAGAATCTACAATGGAAATTTGAGTTAAGAACCCATTTGTCCAACCTGCCTGGTTCAAACCAGCGATAGGGTAAAAAATAAAGAATTTAACTAAACCAATACAAAAACTACAAATTCACAAAATAAATCCACATATAATCTCAAAATAACCTTCCCTACATTAATCAGTGGCTATAGACTGAGATCTAATCCATCTAACTACTGCAATCAAGAAAACTCACTAAAATTGCTAAGAAAATGCACACACAGAAAATCTTGTATATTCAAAATGTTCACCAACCTTGCTTACAGGTCAAGGAAGGAATCTTATACTTGTCCCCATCCCTAATCCAATGGTTTCAGATAGTTACAATAACCATTTCATCAAAAATGCTCTTCTTGCGTAATTGTTGTCAATGTTGTCAATGACAACATTTACAATTTTGATAACTTTCCACAATTTTAGGAAATCCACTCTAAAAAATTTTCTAAGACCATGAAAAAATCATAATAGGCTTAGGTAGATCATTCCTATCTCTCTTAGGTCCTAAAACACTTTCTTTCTAAATTTGACCCCTATGTGCTTGATTCACAGGATTGCCACAACATTGGCAATTAGGGTCCAATTTGGCACTTGTCTTCAAAAATACCAAAAAAACTTGAAAAGACCTTCCCTAAATACCTAACACACACCTTAGGACACCTCTAGTCCTATTATTCAACTAGTGGTTTTTCTAGAATCACTACAAGCCAAAAGAACTCTAAAATCCCTAGGTCACCAAAGAGCCTTACCTAGGTACTCCTGCACCATACTCCCCCCCAAAGGGAAAGTCAAGTCACTCCTGTAGACAATAAAGAGTCAGGAGTGCCTAGATTTTTGAAGTTAGATTCTACAATCCATGAAACCTCTGATTCATGTCTATCTTTCCACTTGATAAGGTGTTCTATATACACCTTGTGTCTAGTTGTCTTTTGCACTCTTGAACCAAAAACTACCTCAGCTGTCAATTGTTGTTTGGTAGACACCACATCAGGATCTACATCACTCTGAACTCCTTGGTTATGCTGACTGATCTTATTCAATGGACCCTTAAACTGAACTAGGTCCTCTACATTGAAAGTAGAAGGGATATTCAAATCAGAAGATAAGTCTATCTTGTAGGCATTAGTCCCATACTTAGCTAGGAAATTGCATGGTTGTATTTTCTTCATCTGCAACTTAGCTGAGACTCCCTTCTGCATTCTCAACTTGTTCAAATGAACCATAACATAGTATCCTACTTGAAATTGGATATCTTTCCTCTTCTCATCCACTTTGTCCTTCAACTTTTGCTGACTGTCATGTATAGTTTTCTTGACCTGCTCCTAGATCTCTTTCATAGTGTGGGTGAAGTCCTCAACATCCCCACTGTTGTACTCCCTGTTGGTGCCCAAAAATGCTAAATTGTATTTCCTATGGACTTGCCAATCCAATGCTCGAAAACCCAAGTGATTTGGCCAACTAAAAAGTCACAACCAAAGCAAGATTGGAACTTTTGCAATTCTGGCTCGTCAAAACCAAGGCTGATAGGCCTATACCTTGACTTATCCTTCAAGTTACAAGGATTTTTATAGCAGATAAGAAACAGTTCAACATTCTCTCTCAAGTATGACAAGGAACTTGAAAGAAATCTAACTGAAAGTAGTATATCATGAACTGTAAACTAAAATACTTTAAGTAATTGAAATAATGTTTAGTAAATGTCTATGTAATTTGAAATGAATAGATAGATAAGATATCTTAAAACTATAAACAATGAAATGAATAACTATAATCCAAATAATGATTAGACTAGTGCCTTATTCTACCATAGGCAATAGAGTCAAGATCATTCCAATCTTATGTTCAACCTCAGAGATAGTTTTACAAGAAAACTTATCACTTCAAAGGTGTTATAGAATGTACATGCAACCTAAAACAAATTCAGAGATATTTCAAAAGGGTAATAGTTCTTAGATGATAGACCAATTGACTAAGGCCTCAATCAACAGAATTTAACTATGCAAAATGAGAAAACCAATTGAAAATATAGACAATGAATCAAATAAGGAAGCATGCACATCAAACTATCACTTTGAAGAAGTTCTATTGGTTTATCCGAGGGACTAATTGTAAAATGATAATGAAACTATTACACATGTGAAAGAAAAAAGACTTATCTTTATTAATTTTGAAAAAATAGTACATCCAGGTCCATGTTATACTTGTTGATTAAAAACTATCCAGATATGTGAAATTGTATTATATTTTATTCCCTTTTCTTTACATTTTACATTATGTATATATATATATGTGTTTGAGTGGCTTTCACACCTCTTTAGGGTGAAAAGACACAACTCTTATTATAAATTATTTTGAAAAAACAATAAACTAACTAAAAAATACCTACCTAACTTTCGGATTTGGCTTTGGTCAAAAATCCAAAACACCTCATTAAAAGCTAATATTTTTTCTGGAGATAGGAAATTTGATTTCCCGAACTGGGTCATTTTTATATTTTTAAAATTCAACCATCTTTATCCTCTGGCGAAATCATCTTTGTAGCAGGTCTAAATTCTAGCATTTTTTGAAGGCTTCGATTAGTTAGTTCTATTTATTTGTGTCAAAAAGCTTCCTTCCTTTGATATTTTTTAGTATGGAGAAACATGCTTCTTGATAATGGATTGGTACTTCTAAATTATCAAAGTTTAGGGTACCACCAGTGGCTCTTTCTGGGGAAGTATGCTCCCTATGACCATAGCGAGAATCTAGCTATCTCTGGAGAAGCAGACCAAGTATCCACACTTAATCTGATGTAAAGTGATTTAGTTATCATCTTTAAGATTTATCTTTATACCAATAGGCTCATGAATAACTTTCATAGGAACTTTCAATTGGGTGGCCCCAAGCCCCCCCCAAAATGAACACTGCTTCTTTCCTCTATCAAATACATAATTTTGATCATGTAATACTTTGGATCTCCTGAATATGATGCCACCACTCTTATGGACAACATTCATTTCTTTATTAACATGATTTGACTTTTGTTTACCTTTAGAAAAGTCAGAAGGTGCATTGTATTCCTTGCTAAATATAAGCTCCCAATGCATTTGATCAACCCTACAAGTAACTAGATTAAGCTCTTCTGATTGGATGCCTTTATGTACACAATCTTCCCTATACTCAAGATGTTGTTTCTTTTCACAAAAAGGATTTGGAGATAACTCACATTTAGGAAATTCCTTCTTATCAATAATTTGATCAAATAGGATGCTCGAATAATTTTCAGAACTAATCTTCAACACATTCTGCTCATTATGTCTGTTCGATTCCATCTCATCTTCACATGTTTGATACGACTTATGCTGATAGGATGAAATAATGCATCTCTGACTTTCTGAATACACTTCCTCATACATATTTTGAGTTTCATCATCTTCAAAATGATCACTAGCCTCACTATCTTTATCATGATTTTGATGGACTTGATTTTATATAAAATATTCTTCAAATAATGGATTCAAGGATATAGAGAACTCGGGCATATCTCCATGAGACATTTCATCTGAAACTTCTTCATGTTCATATGTTGTATTTTGTTCTATTTCATCATCATTATTTGATTCCTTAAATTTATCATCTTCTTCATCTAGTACCCCCTGAGTATGTACTAATCCATCAACTTGCTTATCATGGTGCATTGAGAAAAAACTTTGACCACTCTTCTCAAAATGTTTTTCATATTCCATGTCTAGTAAATATGAGATTTATTCTGTACTGAGAAGATCTTCTTTCTCATCATCATGGTCATTGATACCTATTTCCATACACATCTCATCATGTACATATTTTTCTTTGACTTGATCCAAATTTTCCTCCTCTATGTCATCATTCTTTTCTTCCCTCAATACCTCACATATTTTCTCAAGAAAAACTAGTAGTTGAGAATCATGGTATATTCCTAACTCATAAATTTTATCTATTAATTCCCTTCCCAGAGGCCTCATATCTAAAGGTATTTCCTAATAGATCTTTATCATTCTCATGAACAAATATATTGCAAGTTCACCTTTATATCTTTCCAAACTAAAGAATGTATCCAAAGGGGACATGTAAGATTCTTCCTCCAAAATATAATTTGGCTCTCCTTCTTGTTCATAGCACATGTTTTTTTCATAACACATGTGTGTATGAGGAATCCTTCAACCTATTGGGAGCAAGCTCAAACATGAAAACATTAGTGGGTTAGCACATATTCATTTCAAAAACATGTAAAGGAACAAGCAAGCAACAAAATAATACCAAATAACATCAAATAGAGCTTAAAAATAAGTAAAAGTGCACCCTATTCTACTCATTTTGATTTTGGTCTTTTAGATTATATGTGGGTGTGCTCTTTCAAACACAAAAAATACTATAGATCCACAAGGAAATGCAAAAATGGAATGCAAGCTTGGAATCAAAGGAGAAATTCAAGAACTAGTATGGAAAACTAGTCTTAAATACTTCCTAAAGTTGATGCTCAATGAAAGACATGAGATTATAAACTATGATGCAATAACTATGCTATGAAATGAGAAACATGATTCAATTACCAAATTCAAACCTAGCATGTGATTTCTATGTGAATTAAGCAAGAAAACTATAAGCTTGAAACTAGCTATGAAATTCTAATACGATTCTAGCATGATAACAATGCAAATTGAGAGATGAAAATATGAGAGGAGAAGGCCTCTATTTATAGATTTTTTGGAGAGAGGAAGAGGCTTGGATGAAGTGGCACCTATGTGGCATCCACATAAGAG
>MU224815.1:548885-565331 GCA_018584345.1 Thuja plicata | reverse complement strand
GGCTTGGATGAAGTGGCACCTATGTGGCATCCACATAAGAGCCACATAGGAGACACATGGACTTGAAAAGATGGCCAATTTTGAGTCAAAATTGGCATTAATATTGAGTAGTTCAATATTTCAAAAGAGGAGACAAAGTTGTAAGAGGGAATTAAAGAGGAATGGGTGCCCATTTTGGAGAGAATTTTCCCATGTGGGTGAGCATTCCATTAGCCTTAAAATGTTTAGGAATCACCCATTAAGCATGGTTAAAGGACAGTTAGGTGTGGAAGCATACTTAGGAAATGAGGTGATGGGAGTAGGGTAGGAATAGGGTAGGCCTTAGGGTAGGATTAATAGGTTCCTAGCTAGGGTTTAGATTGTAATCCAAATTGAATTTTAATAAATCAATGCTTTACAAGAATTAGGAATATGGAGGATTTATAAATATAAATTTATTAAAAGGGGATTTTGTGGAGGCATATTTATTTAAATAAAATACATTAGAATAGTTTTTACACTATTGATAAATATTAGCAAATGAAAGCTATTTAATTGATTAAATTAAATAGTTAGAGGAATAAGAGGGAAAATAATATTAATATTTTTGGACGTCTACAACATGTTTTCTTCTTCACCATTGGCATCATGAAACGTATCAAGAAACCACTACTCAAACTGTCTCCATGATGAGATACATTGTGTTGGTAGTGATTCATATACTTGTTTGGCATTATCTTTTAACATCCTGACAAGTAGCCTCATCACCTGATACTCTATAGAAACTTCATAATCTTCTATGAATGTATAAAATTCATCCAAGTGTTGTAGTTTCAATTCATCCCATTCTCCATGGAACTTTGGTAGAAGCTATGAAATTTTAGGGGATAACTTATTTGGGATGCATTGAAATCTTCTAAGATCCAATGGCCTGATACCATATGGAATAAAAGGCTTTCTTTGAAATGATGGATACATTTTAAAAAAAAATCCACCATCTCCTTCTAAGTCATCTCCCTCAGTAGAGTCACTAACTAAAATACTTTTTTCAATCAAGTCGCCACCTTCTTATCAGAAGGAAAATACTCACTGTCTTATGAGTTCTTTTCTCCCAGTAGAGTCTTAAATATATCACCAGAACTTCAAGGTAAAATACAAAAATTTTCTTTTGAACAATTCCCCAGCAGAGTCACCAATCTGTTGGTGCCCAAAAACACTAAATTGGATTTCATATGGACTTGCCAATCCAATGCTTGGAAACCCAAGTGATTTAGTCAACTAACAAGTCACAACCAAAGCAAGTTTGGAACTTCTGCAATTCTGGCTCTACAAAACCAAGGCTGGTACACCTATACCTTGACTTATCCTTCAAGTTACAAGGCTTTTTATACCAGATAAGAAACACTTCAACCTTCTCTCTCAAGTATGACAAAGAACTTGAAAGAAATCTAACTGAAAGCAATATATCATGAACTGTAAACTGAAATACTTTAAGTAATTGAAATAATGTTTAGTAAATGTCTATGTAATTTGAAATGAATATATAGATAAGATATCTTAAAACTATAAACAATGAACTGAATAACTATAATCCAAATAATGATTAGACTAGTGCCTTATTCCACTATGAGCAATAGAGTCAAGATCATTCCAATCTTATGTTCAACCTTAGAGAAAGTTTTACAAGAAAAATTATCACTTCAAAGGTGTTATGGAATGTACATGCAACCTAAAACAAATTCAGAGATATTTCAAAAGGGCAATACTTCTTAGTTGACAGACCAATTGACTAAGGCCTCAATCAACAGAATTTAACGATGCAAAATGAGAAAACCAATTGAAAATATAGATGATGAATCAAATAAGGAAGCACACACATCAAACTATCACTTTGAAGAATTTCTATTGGTTTATCCAAGGGACTAATTGTAAAATGATAATCAAACTATTACACATGTGAAAGAAAAAAGACTTATCTTTATTAATTTTGAAAAAATAGTACATCCAGGTCCATGTTATACTTGTTGATTAAAAACTATCCAATTATGTGAAATTATATTATATTTTATTCCCTTTTCTTTACATCTTACATTATGTATATATATGTATTTGAGTGGCTTTCACACCTCTTTAGGGTGAAAAGACACAACTCTTATTACAAATTATTTTGAAAAAATAATAAACTAACTAAAAAATAACTACCTAACTTTCAGATTTGGCTTTGGTAAAAAATCCAAAATACCTCGTGAAAATATAATATTTCTTTTGGAGATAGGAAATTTGATTTCCTGAACTGGGTCATTTTTATAATTTTAAAATTCGACCATCTTTATCCTCTGTCGAAATCATCTTTGTAGCAAGTCTAAATTCCAACATTTTCTCAAGGCTTCGATTAGTTAGTTCTATTTATTTGTGTCAAAAAGCTTCCTTCCTTTGATATTTTTTAGTATGGAGAAACATGCTTCTTGATAATGGATTGGTACTTTTGAATTATCAAAATTTAGGGTACCACCACTCCCTTCCTCCAAGATCCCTAACCTCACAAACTCCCTTAGGATGCATCCCATAAACTATTTCAAATGGGCTTCTCCCTGTAATCCTGTTCCTACT
Organism: Thuja plicata; assembly: GCA_018584345.1. NCBI lineage: Eukaryota > Viridiplantae > Streptophyta > Pinopsida > Cupressales > Cupressaceae > Thuja > Thuja plicata. Next base: position 562,742 of record MU224815.1, on the reverse strand, counting down.
ATCATTATAGGCATACTCTGCCTGAGGTATGACTATATCCCATGTCTAACCATATTATTTGGTAAGGCACCTCAATAGGTTACCCAACACCCTGTTGACCACCTTCGTTTGACCATCAGCCTGAGGATGGTATGCTGATCCAAAAGATAAGTTTGTACCTACTCTGTTCCATAATGTTTTCCAAAAATGGCTCATGAACTTAACATCCCTATCAGACACAATTCTTAAGGGTAGTCCATGAATCCTTACGACTTCTTTAAAGAACATATAAGCTATGTGACTAGCATCACTAGTAGTCTTTCATGGAATGAAATGCCCCATCTTGCTAAATCTATCAACGACCACATATATACTATCATAGCCTTTCTTAGTCTTTGTTAGACCCACTATGAAGTCCATGCTCACACACTCCCAAGGTCTATTTGGGACAGGTAAGGGTTGATATAAACCTACATTACTGCTACCTCCCTTTGCCTTCATGCATACTACACATTGTTCCACATATTTAGTGACATCTTTTGTCAACTTAGGCTAATGATAAAACCTTTGTACTAACTCCAAGGTCTTTTTTAAACCAAAGTGTCCACTCATAGATCCATTATTCTTTTCTTGTACGAGATTCATCCTCATAGAACCCCTTGGCACACATAACTTGTTTCCTCTGAATAATAGTCCATTTTGCAATGTGAACTCAAAGAATTCGCTGTGGAAGTGGTTCTGAAAATCATGGCACACTTGGTATGCCTCACCAAAATATTCATCTTCTTGATAGAGGTCCTTAAAACTCTCTATGCCTATACTGTTCAACTAAACTTCTTGGACTATCAAGAGTCTCCTACTCAGTGCATCAACAACTTTATTGAACTGACCCTTCTTATGCTTGATGGTAAATGTAAAGGCTTGGAGATGTTCCATCCATTTTAGATGACTATTACTCAACTTCTCTTGTGTATTAATGTAGCTAAGGGCCTGATTGTCAATAAACACCACACATTCCTTAGGTAAAAGATAGTGTCTCCACTTTCTTAATGACTGCACTAGAGCATATAATCCTAGGTCATAAGAAGAGTATTTCTTCTTAGCTTCATTCAGCTTCTCGCTAAAGAAGGCCACTGGTTTGCCCTCTTAACTTAACACACCTCCTACTGCTATGCGACTTGAATCACATTCAATAGTGAATAACTTATCAAAACTAGGCAATGTTAGGGTAGGTTGTGTAGCTACTTGCCTTTTCAACATCTCAAATGACTTCCCAACTTATAAGTTCCATCTAAACTTAGCCTTACTTCCACCCTTAATAGTTTCCAACAATGGTGCACATATGCCACTAAAATTCCTAATGAACTTCCTATAAAATTGACCTAGGCCATGGAAACTCCTTACCACAATTGTTGATGTAGGTGGTTGCCAATTCAATATAGCTGACACCTTGTCTTGGTCCATCTTCAAGGATCCCTTGGATACCACAAATCCTAAGTAGACAAGCTCTTTCTTGAGAAACTCACACTTCTCCCAATTAATGGCTAGTTTCTCTTCATGCAACTTCTTCAACACTGATTCAACATGCTTGATGTGGTATTCCTTTGTTCTACTATAGATCAATATGTCATCAAGATAGACCACCACAAACTTACCTGTGAAGTCCTTAAGCACTTCATTCATGAGCCTCCTGAATGTGCTAGGAGCATTGGTGAGGCCAAATGGCATCACAAGCCACTCATACAACCCATTAGTTATTTTGAATGTTGTCTTCCACTCATCTCCCTCCTTAACCCTTATCTTATGATAACCACTTTTCAAATCCAACTTGGTAAATTACATTGCCCCTTTAAGACAATCCATAAGATCTTCTATCCTGGGTATTGGAAACATGTATTTTATGGTGATTTTGTTAATTGCCCTTGAATCAGTACATAGCCTCCATTTTCCACCTTTCTTTGATGCTAACATCATAGGGACTACACATGGGCTGATACTCTTTTTAATCAAGCCTTGGTCCAATAATTCTTGGAATTTTCTAGCTACCTCTAAATTTCGGTCAGGGGTTAGCTTATAAAATGCTTTATTAGGTAATGATGCACCATGTATGAAGTAAATTTGATGACTAATCACTCTCTTAGGAGGAAAAGATGTAGGATTCCCATCACTAACTATATCAATGTATTTGTCAAGTAGGATCTGAATCTCCTTGGGTACTATCTCCTTAACTATCTTCTCTTCCTCCTTGGGCTTTAATAAAATGGCATATCCTGCACTTGCCTCTTCCTTGATATCTCTTACAAACTCTTTTCCACTGCATAATAACATAGTAGGAGTCTTAGATTATGGCTCTTCATCCTCCAATAAGGAATATTTTTTAAATGTCTTGCCACTCTTCTTAAAGGATATGGAATTCTTCTTTCCATGATACACTACTTCTCTATCATATTGCCAGGGTCTTCCTAACAACAAGTGGCAAGCATCCATTGATAGGATGTCACAAAGTAATTTATCCTTGTAGCCTGCTATAGAGAAATCTACCCATGTTTGCTCATTTACTAACACACTTTGTCCCTTATTAAGCCAAGTCACCTTGTAAGGGTTCACATGGGGTATCTTGGTTAATTTCAGCTTAGTAATTGCCTCCTCTGATATTATATTATCAGTAGATCCAAATTCTACTATCACCTTGTAGACTTTTCTAAGGATCTCACATCTAATCCTAAACAATGCCCTCCTTTGCTTAGGCTCATCATTCATTGGCTGCCTAATTAATACCCTTCTAAGCATCAGATTCTCACCCATCTTAGAGTCTATATGATCAACATCAGGTGCCCTGACACTAGAAGTGTCTTCTTGAACATAAGCTACCCTCTTGTCACTATTGGATGTAGTAGGCTTATCAGGACACCTATATGCTGGATGACTAGTTTTTCCACAATTGTAGCACTTCATATTTTTGAAATAGGAGTTTGTTCTACCTCCTCTTCCCCTATTGGATCCACTCTGATTACCTCTATCTCTACCATAACCACCTCTTGGTGTGGATTCATTGGTGTGTTCTATCAATCTTCTTTCACCTTGGCTACTTTGTTCACTGCCCCTACCTTGGTAACCTCCTCTATGTCCTCTTTGGTCTCTCCCTCTACCTCTACCCTTCATATTAGAGTCACTCTTCTTTCTATTCTTCTCTTCAACCTTGAGAGTTAACTGCTGACATCTCTGAATAGTAGTGGGGGTCCACAAGCTAATCTCTTCTTGGATGTTCCACTTCAACCCACCTAGATACCTAGCCACTCTGATTGGCTCTTCTTCTTGTTTCTTTGACCTAAGAAAGAGTCTTTGAAATTCCTCTGTATAGGAGGCTGCATCCATATCTTTCTGCTTCAATCCTTGTCTCCTTCTATGGAGTTGGATCTCATAGTCTTCTAGTAAAAATTTCTCTTTCATCTTAGCTACCATTGCTTCCCAATTTGCTATAGGTTGCTTCCAAAGTATGACTCTTTCATCTAGCGGGTACTTCCACCATGTTAGGGTTGATCCCCTAAGTCTTGACTTAGCCACCTTAACCTTTTGTGCATCTCTTATGCCTTCACACTCGAAGTGATACTCCATCCCTTCAATCCACTCCAACATTGTTTCAATGTCCATTTTCCCACTAAATAATGGGATTCCTTCTAAGGATTTACCACCCAATGCCTTGATGGATTTCAAGAATGGTTCTTTCTCCATCACAGCGTCTGGTTAAGGGATAATATCATCCTCTTCAACCTTCTGCTTCCCTCTATCACTTATTTCACCTTCTCTACCTTGGTCTCTTGCATCCACTACTTCTTGTAGTTTTAGCTTCATCTCTTCTAGGGCCTCTTCAAGGAGTCTATTCCTCTCCTTTTTCTCATCCATATCCCTAGACAACTCTTCATTTGTTACCATGTCTGTGGAGCCACAAGATTCCACCTCTGACATATACAATCCCAAAACTTTTGGAGCTCTGATACCACTCTGATGTAACACACTTAGGCTTGCTCTCTACCCTATTATTCTCTAGGGTTTTCTTAGGCCATCTCACTAACCTAGTTGGGTTCTATTCTCAATCCTACTCTCCTTAGGTATCTTCACACAAGATCTTAACCTTTCACCTAGTGTACACCAACTGTACTGATGAAAAATGCTCCATTCTACAACACAAACTAACTAGGTCTTTCCTAGTCTCAATCTCCAAGAATTTACTCAATTCCTCTTAGGACTTAGCTCCATGGAAGGATAGGTCATTAATACCTTCACTGGTTCCATTTGAACCCCTGCATACACCATTGACAAGCATATAATAATTGAGTGCTTCAAAGTGCACCTTTCTCAACCCAACTAGGGCTACAAGCCAATTAGGCCTTTTTCTAGCCTTTTTGAAGATAACTTGAAATTTTCCCACACAAGCTTCCAAAAGGGTTTAGGATTAAAACACCCTTTATCAATTAATTTGAGATTTTCAAGGTCTCCAATCCTCAAGTTGTCCGTACAACCCTTCCTACAATCATGCCTAAAAATCAGGGTTTTAGGGCTTATTGACAGTCTGAACAAAAGAGTGTTCTTTCAACACACCAAAAAAATCCTCCAACCTTCTCCTTTGAATTGGGGGTCTTTCACACATTACTTTATCCCTCCATAGGCTCTGGTTGAAGCCACCAATGCATTCAACCCTCCCTGCATCATTTGCAATATTTCTCAGTCCCTAGCCATGCATAGCAGGCTCGCCTAGGGCATCAGTGAAAAAATATAAAAACTACTTTCTTGGGCCCCTCCTTCTGTACAAATAATTTACATGGAGTCTCCTCACCCATGCCAAGAACCCATATAGAATCTATGGTGGCAAGTTGAGTTAAGACCCCATTTGTCCAACCTTCTTGGTTCAGACCAGCGATAGGATAAAACACAAAGAATTTAACTAAACCAATACAAACACTACAACTTCACAAAATAACTCCACTTAGAATCTCAAAATAACCTACCTTACATTAATCAGTGGCTAGAGACTGAGATCTAATCCATCTAACTACTGCAATCAAGAAAACTCACTAAAATTGCTCAGAAAATGCACACACAGAAAATCTTGTATATTCAAGATGTTCACCAACCTTGCTTACAGGTCAAGGAAGGCCTCTTATACATGTCCCCATCCCTAGTCTGATGGTTTCAGATAGTTACAACAACCATTTCATCAAAAATTCTCTTCTTGCATAATTGTTGTCAATGTTATCAATGACAACATTGACAATTTTGACAACTTTCCACAATTTTAGGTAATCCACTCTAAAATTTTTTCTAAGACCATGAACACATCATAATAGGCTTAGGTACATAATTCCTAACTCTCTTAGGTCCTAAAACACTTTCATTCTAAATTTGATCCCTATGTGCTTGATTCACACCATTGCCACAACATTGGCAATTAGGGTCCAATTTGGCACTTGTCTTCAAAAAGACCAAACAAACTTGAAAAGACCTTCCCTAAATACCTAACACACACCTTATGACAAGTCTAGTCCTATTATTCAACTAGTGGTTTGGCTAGAACCACTACAAGCCAAAAGAACTCTAGAAGCCCTAGGTCACCAAAGAGAAATACGTAGGTGCTCCTGCACCACCTAGAATTGAAAATTTGATGGACTGTCTTGGAGGGGCCAATTATTTCACAAAGTTGGATGTCAAAAGTGGATACCACGAGAATAGAATAAAAGATGGGGATTAATGGAGCAAAACTTTTAGAACTACTGAAGGGTTGTATGATTGGATAGTTATGCCATTTGAGCTTTGAAATGCCCCTAGCACATTCATGAGGCTCATGAATAAGGTGCTTAAGGATTACACTAGAATATTTGTGGTGGTGTATCTAGATGATATACTCATTTTTAGAAAAAACAACAAAGGAACACTTGGAACACTCTGAGATTGTACTCAAAAGGTTGCACGAGGAGAAGTTTTCCATAAATCTAGAGAAGTGTGTGTTCTTCAAGAAAGATCTTGTGTACTTGGGGTTTTTAGTATCTCAAGGTTCATTGAAGATGGACCCAAGCAAGGTGGACGCTATCTTGAATTGGAAAACACCAACGACATGAATAGAGGTAAGGAGATTTCGTGGGTTAGCTCAATTTTATAGAAAATTTATAAGGAATTTCAAGGGCATTTGTGGACCAGTGTTAGACACCATTAAGGGTGGGTTAAAGACCAAGTTAAAATGGACTCTTGAAGTAGGAGACGCCTTTGAAAATTTGAAGCAAAAAGTGGCTACCCAACCTATCCTTTTGTTACCTAGTTTTGATAAGCTATTCACAATAGAGTGTGATGCAAGTGGAGTGGCAATAGGAAGAGTGTTGAGCCAAGAGGATAGGCCTAAAGATTTATTTAGTGAAAAACTCAATGACGCCAAGAAGAAGTACTTTGCTTATTATTTGGAGCTATATGCTCTAGTGAAGTCACTTAGGAAATGGAGGCATTATCTCCTTCCTAAAGATTTTGTAGTGTTCACAGACAATCAAGCACTAAGTTACATTAACACACAAGAGTAATTGAGTAAAAGGCACTTGAAGTGGATGGAATTTCTACAAGCCTTTACATTTAATATCAAGCACAAGAAATGATAGTTGAAAAAGGTGGTAGATGCACTGAGTAGGAGGATGTTGATAGTCCAAAATGATTTTCATAGTCAGTTTGTAGAATATACTCTTCAAAGTGGATTCTTGTTTAAGTGAAACTAGTTATGTGTCCCTAAGGGTTCAATGAGAGAAAATATAATTTAGGAGAAGCACAATGGTAGCCTAAGTGGGCATTTTGGCATCAACAAGAAAATGGAGTTAGTACATAGGTTTTATCATTGGCCTATGTTGCCAAGAGATGTCAAAAGATGTGTTGAACAATGTATGGTTTGTATGAAAGCCAAAGGGGGAGCTAGGAATGTAGGTTTGTACCAACCTTTACCTATTCCCAATAGACCTTGGGAGTGCATTAGCATGGATTTTATTGTAGGTCTCCCTAATACAAAGATAGGGTTAGATAGTGTTTATGTCATGGTAGATAGATTCAGTAAAATGAGTCATTTTATTCCTTGTAAGACCACCCATGATGTTAGTTATATTTCTCATCTATTCTTCAAAGAGATTGTGAGGATACATGGACTACCCCTAAGCATTATGTGACATAGGGATGTCAAGTTTATGAGTCATTTTTGGAAGACTCTATGGAGAAGATTGGGTTAAAGTTTTTGTTTGGATTAGCTTACCATCCACAAACAGATGGTCAAACTGAGGTGATTAATAGAGTGTTAGATAATTTTCTTAGATGCCTAACAAAGGAATATGGGAAGACATGGGATCTAGTGATTCCACAAGCTGAGTATACCAATAATGATATTTTCAATCAAACTTTTGGAAGAAGTCCTTTTGAGGTAGGGTATGGGATGTATCCAAGGGCAGTGTGTGAGATCAGAGATTTAGGAGCTATAGAGTCTAGGAGTGGTCATGCAGAGGATTTCACTTAGACTATGATGGAGATAAAAGAGAAAGTGAAGAAGAATATCATAGAGCTACCCACAAATTGAAAGCTAAAGTGGATATGTCAAGAACATATGTACAATTTTCAATAGGAGACTATGTCATGGTTCATCTAAACAAGTGAAGGTTATAGAAAGGAATGCCAGCTAAGTTGCAGATGAAAAGAGTGGGACCATGTAAGGTGTTAGCCAAATATGAATAGAATGGTTACAAGGTGGAGCTTCCCTCTTATTTGAGCATTTCACCAGTGTTCAATGTGGCAGGATTGGTGAATTTCAAGGGACCATTGTAGACATGAACCATAACAATAAGGAGATATTGGAAGATGTCAGTACTGAGGTTTTACCTCCCAAACACACACTCTAAGAAGAGAGGATCTTAAAATCTAGGATGAAGAAGTCAAAAAGAAATAGGGTATATGTGGATCATCTGGTACAGTGGAAGGATCAACTAGAATCTGAAGCTACATGTGTGGAGGAAGGTAACTTAAAGAAATTAGGCAATGATTTATCACTAATTTCTCCTCATGCTCCTTGAAAGTTGTGTAGAGTGGGAGAATGGTGCAAGAGCACCCATGGGTTCCTTAGACAATCCAAGTTACATTTTGTTGTGTGTAAGACATTAAGGAATTTTGGAATGTTTTCCTTAAGGTCATGTTGACCATAGTAGAGAGCGTGATAGGGTTTGGTCTATAGAGTATTAGGACCTTGTAAGTTACAATTAGGGGCTAGAAGGTTGTAAAGCCTCCTGATTTGCACAAGTAGGATGATGATGTACTAATGATTTGATTAGGTTCTATAATGGTTTAGAACCATTTTTCAACCATGGTTAGGGTGTTTGGTAAGGTTTGGTGAGAATTGAAACTCATTTAGTTGGTTTTGCAAGAAATTGTCAAAAAGATGTAAAAGTTGCATTTTGCAACTTTGAAATGTTGCTCAGGAAACATTGTCAAGTGTTTACAACCCAATGAAGAAGAGACCTAAGAGGAAAATAAATACCTAACTACCCTACATAATGCATTGATGAAGATGCAAGGTTGGATACCCTTTGTACAAACAGTGATTTGGAGAAATCAAGATTTTGTGTTGTTTTGTGTGCAATTTTTAGTTATTTTATGACAATAGGTAGTTAAGGGATTAAATATTGCATTGTAACTCATGCATGTCTTAGAGTAGGTGTTTTATCAATTCTATGTGCCATTATATAGGTGTTTTTCTTTGTTTTGTGTTCTTTTTGTAAATAAGTCTTGTTTGGCACTATCACTGGTTCAATCTAGGTAGTGTGCAAAGATGGAGTTCTAACTCACTTTCCCATCGTCCATTTGGTAAGGCCTATTGGGAATAGTGATTAGAATCCATTTTAATATATTGTGAATGGGCTTGGGCCCTCAAATGCAAAGGAATGATTTATAATGTCTTTCCCTAGGCGAGGTAGTGGTGAGCCTAGCTAGGGAGGATGAAGTTGCAGAGAGCACAACTTGCACAGGTGGATAGCTAGAGAAAAATTTACTTTTGGAGATTGAAGTTAGGATTATTTAAAAGGTTTGGTAAGGAGGAGATGGTTGTACCATTCCAATTGATGTTATAATTCATTCCATCTTGGTCAGGAGCTAGTGAACACCCTAAAAACCCCTAAAATCACTCATTTTGAGTTAGGGTATTGGACAGAAGGTGGTGATCCCAAGACCCCAAAAATACTTGAGGGGTCTATAAATTTTCCAAAAATATCATAAAAATTTGTAGGGTTCCTTTGAAAGGGTTGAGAGAAAATCCCTTTTTTCTTGGAGTGGGAGACCTAATAGGGCTACAAGCCTATTAGGCATATTTTGTGAAAATTTGAAAAAATTGACTACATGGTTGAACTAGGTGGGACTCCTAACACCCCTAGTTGAGTAAATTAAAATATTTCAAGACACCTCCACACCTCTTGAATATTAACTTATTCATATGGAGGTTGCAATCCTTTAAGTCTATGTAAAGGTAAGAGTTAGTAAAGCTAGAATGCACCAAGCGTAGACTTGGTTGAGTGGATCTTTCTTGTTAGTTGGGTTGGCTAGAGTAACCAGGGGTTCAAGTTTGGTTGAGGTTCCTATAGGTGCCAATGAGTGTGGTGCAGACACCCTAAAAGTCTCTTGTGAAGACTAGGAGGATGAATCAGTGATTGATTCATCCAACCTCCTTAACACTATGGTTTGAGACCTAGTATACAAGAAGAGTTACTTACTATTCAAATGAAAACAATAGGAGATGATTATCATATTGCATCAAATATTGAAGAAAATATGATCAAGAGGTTTGAGGGAAGACAAATTAATAGAAATCGAGGTAATAAGACTGGTGAAACAATTGCTGGGAGTAATATGATAGAGAATCCTAAACAAACTAATGAAGGATCTAGCAGTGAACAAACCAATAGGAACTACAATGGTGGACAAAGAGGAAGATGGAGAAATGAGTTCATGGGTATTTGTTTTTAGTGTGGTGAGAAGGGCCATAGGGATTTTTAATGTCCTAAAATAAGAGTTGCACTAATTACCCAAGAAGACACAATGAATGTTGTAGAGAAAGGTGAAGTTCTTATCACTAGGAGGTTGGTTGCATGTGTTAGTGAGCTAGTGCAAAGAAGAAATTTGTTCAAAACCAGATGTAAGTGCAAGGACAAGGTATGTAATGTCATAGTTGATGGTTGCAGTTTTGAGAATTTTTTTACAAAAGAAATGGTTAGTAAATTGAATTTAGAAAGGAGGAAACATCCTAATCCTTATCATATTAGTTGGATACAAGATGTGTCTAAGGAGAAATGCCTTGTTAATTTTAATATTGGATCTTATAATGATGAGATATAATGTTACGTTCTACCTATGGTTTCTTTTTCATTTATTTCTCGATAGACCTTGGCAATATGACATACATGTTATGTTTGATAGTCATGCTAACAACTATGTGGTAACACAAGGTGGGTCCAAGCATAAAATAATACCTTTGCAGGAAGTAGGGGCTAAGGGATGTGGACTTATCACATCTTCCCTGAGTGATAGTGACAAAAATGAGGATCAGAGAGTTGATGAACCTATTCCTATGGGTGAAGGGAAGGATAGTGTTGGTTGTATTCCAGGTTTTGGTTGCTTTCCCTTGGCTGTGTGCTTTTCCCTCTCCAATTTTTCATGTTTTCAAGCCTAAACCTGTGAAAATTTTCAAAAGACTTGAAACCCTAGCTATTTTTTAGTGTTCAAATTTGAAGAAAAACCCTAAGGCGTTGTCCCCTTATGTTTCTTAGTTACCTTTTTGCCTCACTTATGTCATGAGTTCTATTCTGATCGCTTAGTCGCATAACTTAAAATAGAATATTCCTTTTTCTTTCTGACTTAGCGATTAGTCTTTGTCGCATTATCTCTTGCAACATAAGAATATTCCTCTTTCTTTCCTAGACTTCACAATTTACTTTGTGTCGCGTAATCGCGGAATCGTTGAAATAGAACAGTAGTATATCAAGGGGCCCATAGACAGGACGGGAGGTCACAAGAAGTTTTCAGCAGTTAAGAGTTTATTACGAGACACTGCAATTTCCTTTTGTCACATGATCACTAAATGAGTCTGATGTGAAGTGTGATGCAAATCTTTAGTCACGCAGTCTCTAGAAAATATGCCGATTAAGTTAAAACTTCTGGAGACTATGCGACTAACCATTGGTGTTTTCGGATGGAGCATAGTTGGGTTGTCGCCAGATAACTCAGATTTCAAATCAAAATAAGACATGTGTGAGGAGCTAAATGGATTTCAGAATGATCGCTTAAAGGTAAGTTTATTCAGCGACTACGAGACTAATTAGGGGTTTCTATTAGTCGCAAGGTCTCGAAATATTTTAAGGGTATGAGAAGTTACTTGGTGATTAAGCGACAGCCATCAGATGAAATCATTGAAAGATCCTACTGTATTTTCCAAGTCTAAAAATAAAAAAATCCCAAGGAGAAAATTCCTTGCGACTCACCAGCTAAGGGTATGTCGCAAGGTCGCAAGATAAATTTAAAGGCAGGATATCTTTGTCGCATTGTCTCAGGAAGTTTTGTTGTTCAGCATTTTCATTTAGAGATCAGGCGACTAAGGGCAGTCGCGCAATCTGGCAAAAGAAAGATAACATTTAGCGACTAAGAGATAACTACAGAGGTTAACACTAACCATTAGTCACATAGTCTCATGAAGAAATGTGGGTTAGTAATAACCACTGGCGACTTTGATTTCCTTGTGTAGCGTGATCGCCAAATGGTGATTGTGGTTAGCAAAGATAAGGAAGTTGTGTAGTCGCCATGTCTCCAGATAAAAGTTGGGATAAGGATTGGGCTCAGTGACAGAGAAAGTAAGTACAGTCGCGTGGTTGCTTAATGCCAAATTCCAAGAAAAGGCAACAGTATTAAATATGTCAGTATGAATCATTCATCGGCCAATCAGATTTTTAGATTTTGATTACTATGCAGAAAAAGGGTAGCTGAGATGTATGGCAGCAGGCCAATCCCAGGGTGACATGTCAGCTCATTTGAATTTTATAAGGTTTTTCTGAGGATTCATTTTTATGAATTTGATTTTCCTGTCACACTGAGGAAACTACGACTAGGTTTTCAATTATGTTCGCAGTATCTGGAATTAAAGACAGAATTGATGTTCTAAAAATCATGAGCTATGTACTTCGAACAGTTACTATAAGGAGTTGATGGCTTATTCATTAGCAATTACCCTACTTTCAAAATTCCAAAACGTGAAGAGTTCAAGTGTTTGACAGAGAAAAAATTCAAAGATTTGCAAAGTTTTCTGTTGTTCAAAGAGCTCATTGTTTCCAGAATTTTGCAAAGGATAGTATGTGAGTCTCAGTGATAGATTTGTTTCAATACCGGTAAAGAAGAAGAGATTCAAGCACTAAAAACATGAGTAGAGCCGTGAGTGTAGCCTCGACCAGTGGTGAAAGTGAGAGGATGGAAGATGGGGCTAAAGGAAAAGCTAATTATTCAGATGAATTCCTCCGTTTGCTTCCTGGTTCGACTCAGAATAAAAGGGAAAATGCAAATGTGCTAATTGATGACTACTGAGATGTTTGAGATGCTGTTACTCTAGAAACAACAGGTTTTTCTCTTTTCAATTATTTTTATAAGAACTCTGACAAGGCCATTCCAGTATCAAACCCTTGGACCTGTGGTTTAGCCAGGTTAATTGTTCCTGATGTCTTCGTAGATGTAGAATTATTCTTAGACTTAGCCAATCATTATGATGTTTTGTCCAAGACCATCAAAAGGAATGATGGCACTGCCTTATTAATATTGAATATAAATTTGTTCATGCAAGCCTTCAGCTTATATAGCACCATGTCCACCAGAATTGACATAACAAAGAAGCAACAGAGATATACTTTGAAGCCTGGTATTGCTAGAAGCTAGTTGCTGAAACATATGCTAAACGAAGTGAGAAAATATTTGGATCCTATGTCTAGGACCAACCCATATTATTATAAGGATCTACACTTCTATATCAAATATGCTACCTATGCCCTGTGTAGAGTGCTAGGGATAGATGGTGACGCAGAAAAGATTGATGTGGGAATTTTGATGATGGTGTTGGACCTACAAGAGGTCCACTCCAATACTAGTTATGATTATATTCAGCACAACATTGATGAAATGCATGAGGGTTTTATTGCAACATAGAAAAGGATGAAAAACCCAAAGGAGAAGGAGCCTAAGTTTCTGTATTACTCCATTCTTATGCATCTCCTTTTGTATTTCAATTTTGTTATCATGGATGTTAATAATCAAGTTCCTCAGAGATTCTACCAAGCAGGACCAAATCCTATCCAATTTTAGGTGAGGGTTTGGAATTACATTTCTAGTGACTGTGATTATTGTGCCTTTTAGAATTGGATCATGTATCCAATAGTACAGAGTTTGGGGATCAACAGAACAAGAATCCCACTAAATATTATGCAATTGCTTAGGCCATGTGACTACACAGATAGGTGGGATGGAAAGCATAATTGGGGTGATTTCTTCTTGGAAGAAAACTATACAGTCATTAGGGTATATGGGTGTATTCACCCACCTCATCTCTTACCATATTATGTACCAGCAAGAGTGGCAGCAATGGAATTTATATGTCAGCTATTGTTGATAGAAAATGAGCATTTTGCGCCACATAAGAAGGGGACTTTGACCCCTAGGCAGTTTCAGATTTTTAACTTCACAATTGGCAAGGGTGCTATTGATGCAGTGGGTCAATGGTTGGAAGGATATAGAATGGGGGCAGCCCCTTATAGATACATTGACCCAGAGGGTTTTATGGCAGGGGTAAGAAGA
>MU224815.1:513363-530533 GCA_018584345.1 Thuja plicata | reverse complement strand
ATTTGATACAGTATTTTAGAGGTAACCAGATAATTTGTAAGGCAACTTATCCTAATTGCATGTAGGTTGTAAGGCAGCTTACAGTGTTTTGTTTATGTGAAACTTTAAGCTTTTGACTCTGTAACCCAAAGGATAGGCACTGATCTAGATTTGAGTCTGATAATCTATCATCATCTAAGTTTTCAAAAACATTCAAAATTATTCCAAACACACTTGTAACTAAAATATATGAGCTGAACTCATCAAGGACGTATGTCAGCAGGACAGTGTCCACTTTGTTGATTCTTTAGAGAGTGAATCATTAGGTTATCCCTCCTAAAGACAAAAGGAAGAAGGATGCAAATCCTTGACTCATTGGTTTATGTTCTCAAAACCATATCCTGGCTTATAGTACTCTATTTTAAGTTAGTCATTGCAATCTCTAGATTGTTCTATAAGTTGTTACAGTGAGGTTTTTGGTGCATAACTAGTGAATGAAACAATCCACCAAACACATAGACTGAGATATCAGTAATCTTTAAATGGTAAAACCTGCCTGAGTCTATGGAGCTCAAAAATGAAGAAGGATATTATCTAGTCCTTAGAAATTATCCTTTCTCTTGCCTATAAGAGGTTGCATCTGAGTGTACAAGGTATACTGTTATCATTAGGTAACTGTTGCAAGAAAAAGTGCTAACAGATAGTTTGAAGGAAAAAGAGAAGGAAATCTCTAAGGAAGTTGCAGAGATTAAGAGGCTAATGGCGTTTCTAATGAAGGTATTACAAAATATGATGACAATAGTGACACAGATATATGGAGATGATACCAAGTATATTAGTAAGTCTGGTGAGGTTGTAGTTCACCGAATTACTGATGGTATCAATAGTGTAGATGATGGTTAGAGTAAGTTGTTGTCAGTTACAAATAGGAGAGATGAGAAAACTGTAGGGCAGATGAAATTGCCAAATGGGATAGTGGAAAAAGTGAAGACACCATGGAATGAAGCAAAATAGGAGATATGGGTTAAGAAAAAACATGGCATACTTGTTTTGATTCCCTTAAGGTGTTCACGATTTTCTTTATGGGGACATCTTCTTTACCTCAGGTGTCTTATGCAGGAGCATCCTAGGATTCTTAACAATCCTATATCACACAAAAATATATTTTCTTTGGAGGGTACTATTGATGATGATGGAATAGGATACTACTAATATTGTTGGCATTGATGTTTTGTCAGTGATGTCAACATATGTTTCTATGGAGGAAGAACAGACTAGTTACGATGACTGACAGAAGTGTAGGAATACTGTATGGATGAATCAGAGTGAGCGAAGATGGGGATACATAGAAGGATGAATACTGATCTTATTTCTAAGATCACTTGGCTTAATATTTCTTATTAGATGAGTTACATATGTTTTGGTGAAGACTAGTTTCTGGACTGTGACAGTGATGACTTACAGAGCGATTCTCTTTGTTTTGAGTATATCTTACACGCGATCATGATTTTGGTTATGTGAGATTAAGGGATGATAAAAGACATGTTCAGGAATGTTTTATATGGGTCACAAGCTGTATGATTTTTGATGATGTTAGCTATGGCATATATTCTGGGGGAAACCTATTTAGGGCCGACTTGAGAGATGTAGCATGTATTGTTGGTTGTGAGCCAGAATTAAGGATCTTATATTATATCTGATGTATTTTGATTGCTATATAGTTGTTATAGGTACTGTGTGTATCTTAGCAAGGGTTTAAATAATTATTTGTATATAGTGAATGCTTAATTGACTAACCTAATCAATTATTGTAATAGGGTATATATGAGAGATCTTTTATTTTGAAAAGAGGTGTGTATGAATGAAGAGAAGGTGGTTGATAGAGATAGAGAAGTGTGGAATTTTCAAGCTTGATTGTCTTTTGGATGTAGAGAAGAGTATATGATGATGGTACTTCATTGGAACCAATCAAGAAAAGATAGTTGTTATCAGACAGCCCACTGGATTGTATATTTTCTATATACACTTGTGTTTCAGACTATAAGTCCTTGAGGGTGACATTAACCTTATTTAGGAAGTGTGCCTGGGCAGTGAGCTCACCATTTTTCTTGACTCCTAATAGGGTCTATCCTTTAACAGTGACTATTTATTGTAATGTTGTAATAAGATCCTAAAAGGGCTAAATATTTTAACAGGGATATTATATTCTCACTATATTATTTTTTGGTTCCAATTCCCACTAGGGTTTTAACTTTAACATGGTTTCCTCGACAAAAAAGTATTGTGTTATTATGTTGGAATTTACTGTGTTATCATTTGGATGAAATATTTTTTTATAAAGTATAATACTTAATAATTTGTCTCACAACTAATTCACTCCCCCCCTCTCATTTGTGTTGGTGGAATGTTACTCCTAACAATTGGTATCAGAGCTACTGGTCCTCAGAGAGAAATCTTAACATCTTTACGTGATCCTAAAGATGACTTACTATAGGAAGGATAGTTTGAAGCTTGATCCTGAAAAATTTGACAGTTGGAAGAACAAGATGAGAACACATTTTCTATGTTTGGTAATCCACTACTAGATGATTACTAAAATAAAGGAAAAAAGGAAAGCTAAGGATGAATTGGATAAAGCTACTAAAGATGAAAAGAAGTTTTTTTCCATGTAACATAGTCACGAGGGAAGCATTGATCAGCACACTTTCAGAAGGTGAATTCACAAAGGTAAAATATTTCAATTCTGCACATGAAATTTGGACAAGATTGGAAGGACTACATGAAGGTGATAAGTTTACAAAGTAGGTGAAGTGACCAAACTAGAAGGCAGAGATGAAGATATTGAAAATGAGAGATGATGAGAACATTAGAGCATATTCAGAGAGAATTATTGAATTTTTAATTGGCATCGGGAACTCTGGAGATACTTACAGTGAGGAAGAACTGATTTCAAAGTTTCTTAGATCCCTGACACCTGTATATAGAACCAAAGTACAAGCTATATAAGATATTATACGCTTGACACCAAACTTAAATAGAGAGATGTTTATTGGGAAACTAACTACCTTTGAGGCTGCAAAACTGGGAGATTCTCTACCTAAAGTTGAAGTCAGCATTCAAGGCAACTATGTATAGAAACAAAAAGACCTTATCAAGAATTGCAAGCACTAGTAATAGTGACTTGAGAGGAGAACTTGGATAATATGCTAATGAATGGGAACATATACAAGAAGAAGAAAGAAAGCTAGATGAATCCATGGCCCTGATTGCTAGAAGAGTAAAGAAAGGTAAGGTTAAATTTGAAGGAAAGTTACCTTTGAAATGTTTTTCATGTAACAAGATAGGTCATTTTGCATCTTGATGTCCTACAAGCATTCCAAAGAATAAACCTAAGTTTTATAAATCTAAGTATTCACAAGGAATGTTATTATGCTAGTCAAGGTGCTTTTGATAATGAAGCTATTGACTATGATGAGATTTAATTTATTGCTATTAATGATGATGAACCTATACATGAAGAAAGAGCCTTAGTATCTTGTGTTATAAATAAATTTGAATGGGTTATTGACAATTATTGTTCACATCATATGACTGGAGATAAAAAAAAAATTTGTCAATCTGAAAAGATATGATGGTGGTCTTGTAATATTTGGTGACAATACTCCTAAGCTTATCATTCGAGTTGGATCTATTTCTCTAGATGTAAAAACTAATATTGATAATGTATTTCTTGTTGATGGACTTAAGCATAATTTGTTGAGTGTTGGACAACTAGTGGACAAGGGTTATCAGTTGAACTTCATGGATGGGAAATGTTCTATCAGAAGTAAGTCAGGAGACTTCATCGCATCTGGTACTAAATCTAGAGGTAATGTAATTGAATTGAATACATCTGAAGCTTCTTGTTTTATTGTGAAGGTTGATGAGAGTTGGTTATGGTATAGAAGATTTTGTCATGTTAACTTTGATAATATTGTGAAGGAAAGTATGACTAATGCAGCAAGAGATCTACCTAAGATTGTGAAACCATCTAACACTATGTGTGGAGAGTGTGTTATGGGGAAGAAAACTAGAAGCCATTTTAAAAGCAAATCTTACTCTGTGAAAGGGAAGTTGGATCTGGTACATACATATCTATGTTTTCCTTCAAGGACAAGGTCTTACTATGGAGAAAGGTATTTTATATTTTTTCTTGATGACTTTTCTACGATGATGTGGGTTACATATTTAAGAGAAAAATCTTGAGGCATTTGAAAAATTTAAGATATTCAAAGAAAAACTTGAGAATGAATCAGGCTTGGAGATAAAATGTTTGATATCAGATAGAGGTGGTGAGTTTACTTCAGAATTATTTAATACCTACTGTGAAGAGTTTGGAATATACAGATAGATATCTGCTCCTAGGATAGTACAAAAAAATGGGATATCAGAGCGAAGGACCATAAAAATATTAGATGCTGCTAGAACTATGCTGGTGGAAGGAAATGTATCGCATGTTGATTGGAGAGAAGTTGTTTCTACTGGTGTGTACAACTTGAATAGAATTTAGATCAGAGAAGGTACACGTAAGGATCATTATGAATTATGGTTTAATCATACTCCTACAGTAAAATATTTTAGAATATTTGGAAGTAAATGCTATATCAAAAGAGATGATGAGATAGGGAAGTTTGATGCTAAAAGTGATGAAGATTTCTTCCTTGGCTATTCTATTAAGAGAAAATTGTATACATGTTTCAATTTGAGAATGAGGAATTTGATTCAAAGTGCTAATGTGATGATAGATGGAAGGTTTCATATTCAAGAGAGAATGTATGAGTCTGGTCAGATTGCAGAGAATAAGGAGGTCACTGTTGATCTTATAGAGCCTTTTGCGATTGATAATGAGATCAAAGTTTGTCAAGATGAATCAAATGAGCTTACGAAAACTCCTAAGACTTTGAGGTATGCTAAGAAGAACCACCATGAAGATCAAATCATTGGTGATGCAAATAGAGGAATGATGACAAGATCAAAAGTAAGAGATAGAATTTGTTTGATTTCTCAAGTTGAACCAAAATCTACCAATGAAGCATGTAGAGATGAATCTTTGACTAAAGCCATGCAGGAAGAATTAGAAAATATAATGAAAAACAACACTTG
The DNA here is from genome assembly GCA_018584345.1 of Thuja plicata. Lineage (NCBI taxonomy): Eukaryota > Viridiplantae > Streptophyta > Pinopsida > Cupressales > Cupressaceae > Thuja > Thuja plicata. The sequence continues at coordinate 525,412 of MU224815.1, read as the reverse complement.
GGAATTGGTTCCAAGGCCTAAAAAGAAGCACATGATAGGAACTAAATGGTGTTTTAGAAACAAAATGGATGAGGAAGGAACAATGGTAATAAATAAGGCTAGACTCGTTTCTAAACTCTACTCGCAACAAGAAGGCATACACTTTGAAGAGACATTTAATCCTATTGGTAGGTTGGAAGAAGTGAGATTATTTATTGCTTATGCTGCACATAAAGAATTTCAAGTATATTAGATGGATGAAAAATATGTATTTTTGAATAGAGATCACAAGGAAGAGGTATACATAGAGCAAACTGATGGATTTCCTTTAAAAAAAATGAAGACGTGGTTTGTAAACTGAATAAAACATCATATGTACTGAAACATGCATTGAGAGCATGGTATGAAAGAATATACAAGTATCTACATCATCTTGGTTTTAGAAAAGGTAATTAATCTAGTAATTTATACTTAAGAACAAGTGAAGATGGAATTCTAATCATAGACATTTTTGTTGATGATATAATTTTTGGAGGTAATGATAAAATGAGTAAAAGGTTCTCTAAAGAAATGGAAAATTAATTTGAAATGTCAATGATTGGTGAGCTAAAAAATTTCATTTGTTTGCAAATTAATAAGAATAAGAATGGTATTTTTATATCTCAGACCAAGTATCTTAAGGAAATGCTGAAGAAATTTGGAAGGGAAGATTGTAAACCTATTGGGAAACCTATGATGACTGGTTATAAACTTACTAATAATGATGACACTTAGAATGTTTTTGAGACAAAGTAAAGATCAATGATTGGAGGTCTAAAATATCTAACTCACACTAGACCACATATTTCCAATGCAGTTGGAATTGTGGCAAGATATCAAGCATCCTAAAGAGACACGCCTTGTTGATGTGAAAATAATTTCCAGATACTTGAAAGGAACAATAGAGTATGGATTATGGTATGAAAAATCTAATGAATTTATTTTACATGCTTATACTGATGTTGATTGGGCATGTAGTGTGGATGATAGAAAGAGTACAAGTGGAGGATTTTCCTTGGAAAAAAGATAGTTTCATGGTTAAGTAAGAAGAAGGATTGTATAGCTCAGTCTAAAATTGGTATCAGAGCTACTGGTCCTCAGAGAGAAATCAAAGCTACTAGTCCTCGGAGAGAAATCTTAACATATTTAGGTGATCCTAAAGTTGACTTACTATATGGAGGATAGTCTAAAGCTTGATCTTGAAAATGTTGATAGTTGGAAGAACAAGATGAGAACACATTTTCTATGTTTGGTAATCCACTATTGGATGATTAGTACAATAAAGGAACAAATGAAAGCTGCGGATGAATTGGATAAAGCTATTGAAGATGAAAATAAGTTATTTTCATGTAACATGGTCACAAGGGAAGCATTGATAAACACACTTTCTAAAGGTTAATTCATAGAGGTAAAATATTTAGATTCTGCACATGAATTTTGGAAAAGATTGGAAGAACTACATTAAGGAGATAAGTTTACAAAGTAGGCAAAGTGACTGAACTAGAAGGAAAAGATGGAGAAATTGAAAATGAGAGATGATGAGAACATTAGAGCATATTTAGAGAGAATTATTGAATTTTTTACTGGCATCAGGAACTCTGGAGATACTTACAGTGAGGAAGAACTGATTACAAATATTCTTAGATCCCTGACACCTATATATAGAACCAAAGTACAAGCAATAGAAGATAAATTATACCTTTGACACTAAAATTCAATAAAGAGATGTTGATTGCTAAACTAACTACCTTTGGGGCCATAGAACTGGGAGATTCTCTACCTAAAGTTGAAGTTAGCATTCAAGGTGACTATCTATAGAAACAAAAAGACCTTATCAATAATTGTGAGCACCAGTAACAGTGACTTGAGAGGAGAACTTGGAGAATATGTTGATGAATGGGAATAGATACAGGAAGAAGGAAGAAAGCTAGATGAATCCATGGCCCTGATTGCTAGAAGACAAAAGAGAGGTATGGGTAATTTTGAAGTAAATTTACCTTTGAAATAATTTTCATGTAGCAGGATAGGTCATTTTGCATCTTGATGTCCTGCAAGGGTTTCGAAGCATAAACCTGATTTTTATAAATCTAAGTATTCAAAAGACAAGGAATGTTATTATGCTAGTGAAGGTGTTTCTGATGATGAAGCTACTGAATATGATGAGATTTAATTTATTTATATTAAGGATGATAAACCTATTCATGAAGAAAGTTCCTTAGTATCTTTTGTTGAAAATAAATTTGAATGGGTTATTGAAAATTGTTGTTCACATTATATGACAGGAGATAAAAAAAAAAATAAGTTTTTTAGTTTGAAAATATATGATGGTGGTCTTGTAAGATTTGGTGATAGTACTCCTAAGCTTATCATTGGAGTTGGATCTATTTCTCTAGATGGAAAAACTAATACTGATAATTTATTGCTTGTTGATTGACTTAAGCATAATTTGTTGAGTGTTGGACAGCTAGTGGACAAGGGTTATCAGTTGAAATTCATTGATGGGAAATGTTCTATCATAAGTAACTCAGGAGAATTCATCTCATCTGGTACTAAATCTAGTGGTAATGTATTTTAATTTAATACATCTAAAGCTTCTTGTTTTATTGCAGATATTGATGACAATTGGTTATGGAATAGAAGATTTTGTCATGGTAACTTTTATAATATTGTGAAGAAAAGTATGACTAATGCAATAAGAGATTTACCTAATATTCTAAAACCATCTAACACTATGTGTGGAGAGTATGTTATGGGGAAGAAAACTAGAAGAAGTTTTAAAATAAAATCTTACTCTTTGAAAGGGAAGTTTGATCTGGTACATACATATCTGTGTGGTCCTACAAGAATAGGATCTTACTATGGAGAAAGGTATTTTATACTTTTTGTTGATGACTTTTCTACAATGATGTAGGTTACATATTTGAGAGACAATTTTTGAGGCATTTGACAAATTTAAGATATTCAAAGAAAAAATTGAGAATGAATCAGGCTTGTAAATAAAATGTTTGAGATCAGATAGAGGTGTTGAGTTTACTTCAGACTTGTTTAATACCTACTACAAAGAGTTTGGAATATACAGATAGATATCTGCTCCTAGGACACAACAACATAATGGGATATCAGAGCAAAGGAACATAACAATATTAGATGCTTCCAAAACTACGCTCTTGGAAGGAAATGTATCACATGTTGATTTGAGAGAAGTTGTTGGTACTGGTGTGTACACCTTGAATAGAATTCAGATCAGAGAAGGTACAAGTAAGACTCATTATGAATTATGGTGTAATCATACTCCTATAGTAAAATATTTTACAATATTTGGAAGTAAATGCTATATCAAAAGAGATGATGAGATAGGGAGATTTGATTCTAGAAGTGATGAAGATATCTTCCTTGGTTATTCTACTGAGAGAAAAGCATATACATGTTTCAATTTGAGATTGAGGAATTCAATTGAAAGTGCTAATGTGAGGATGGATTAAAGGTTTCATATTCAAGAGAGAATGTATGACTCTAGCCAGATTGCAGAGATTAAGGAGGTCACTGTTGATCCTCTAGAACCTTTAGAGATTGATAATGAGATCAAAGTTTTTCAAGATGAATCAAATGAGCTTACTAAAATTCCTAAGACTTTGAGGTATGTTAAGAAGAACCATCTTGAAGATCAAATCATTGGTGATGCAAATAGAGGAATGATGACAATATCAAAAGTAAGATATGGAATTGGTTTGATTTCTCAAGTTGAACTTAAATCTACCAATAAAGCATGTAGAGATGAATCTTGGACTAAAGCTATGCAGGAAGAATTAGAAAAGATAATGAAAAACAACACTTGGGAATTGGTTCCAAGGCCTAAAAAGAAGAATGTGATAGGAACTAAATGGGTTTTCAGAAACAAAATGGATGAGGAAGCAACAATGGTAAGAAATAAGGCTAGACTAGTTTGTAAATTCTACTCACAACAAGAAGGCATAAAATTTGAAGAGACATTTTGTCCTAATGGTAGGTTGGAAGCAGTGAGATTATTTCTTTCTTATGCTCCAGATAAAGACTATACGGTATATTAGATGGATGTGAAATCTTCATTTTTGAATAGAGATCTTGAGGAAGAGGTATACATAGAGCAACCTGATGGATTTCCTTTAACAAAAGATGAAGACATGGTTTGTAAACTGAAGAAATCATCGTATGGACTGAAACAAGCACCGAGAGCATGGTATGCAAGACTAGACATGTATCTATATCATCTTGGTTTTAGAAAAGGTAATGCATACAGTAATTTATACTTAAGAACAGGTGAAGATGGAATTCTAATTATAGAAGTTTTTTTTGATGATATAATTTTTGGAGGTAATGATAAAATGTGTAAAAGGTTCTCTAAATAAATGGAAAATGAATTTCAAATGTCAATGATTGGTGAGCTGAAATTTTTCATTTGTTTGCAAATTAATCAGAAAAAGAATGGTATTTTTATATCTCAGACCAAGTAACTTAAGGAAATGGTGAATAAGTTTAAAAGGGAAGATTGTAAACCTATTGGGATACCTACGGTGACTAAATTATAAAGTTACAAATAATGATGATAGTCAGAATGTTTTTCAGAAAAAGTATAGATCAATGATTGGAGATCTACAATATCTAATTCACACTAGACCAGATAGTTTCAATGCAGCTGAAATTGTGGCAAGATATCAAGAAGATCGTAAAGAGACACACCTTTTTGATGTGAAAATAATTTCCAAATACTTGAAAGGAACAATAGATTATGGATTATGGTATGAAAAATCTAATGACTTTATTTTACATGCTTATACTGATGCTGATTGGGCATGTAGTGTGGATGATAGAAAGAGTACAAGTGGAGGATTTTCCTTGGAAAAATGCTAGTTTCATGGTTAATTAAGAAGAAGGATTGTATAGCTCACTCTACTATTGAATCTGAGTATGTTGTTTCTGCTATAAATTGTACACAAGTTGTTTGGATGAACAAATGCTAAAGGAGATTGGAATACTTATTGAAGAGCTAGTGGTTATCCATTGTGATAATACTAGCATAGTGAATATGTTGAAGAATCCTTTAATGCATTCAAATACTAAACATATTTATATTAATAATTATTTCTTGAGAGACAAGGTAGTAGAGAGGGAGATCATATTGGAGTATGTTAGCACAAAGGTAAAAATAGAAGATATATTTACAAAACCTTTTCCAAAAGATGCTTTTGAGTATCTCAGAAGAATGCTTGGGGTGAGAGCCCCTCCCTATAATAATTAATTGATGTAGGAATGGATCCATCCAGTGGCTTTCAGAGCTATATAATTTTTTGAACTTGTTGTATGGATCTACTCCTCAGGTTGAGTGATTGTAGGAACACTACAAAACATATTTTGGTTATTTTCCACCTAGTTATTACAGAAATGAATATTTGAGAAAGCTACACCTTGTAGAAAAATAAAGAAGATTTATGGTACCCTTTTCCATTGTTGTCAAAGGGGGAGAGATTCTATTAAAAAATCCCTATTGTTTTAGGGAGATCTGTGTTGAGGATATTGAGAAGATTGTATTGAGAGAGAGTACTTTTGGGTTGATGGGTTTTCCCATTTGTTGCCATCAATGCCAAAGGGGGAGATTGTTGGATGATATTGGAATTTGCTACTACTAATGCTATTGGCATTCATTTTTTGTGATTGATTTCAACATATATTTCTATGGAGGAAGAAGAGACTGGTTATGATGACTGACAGAAGTGTACAAATATTGCATGAATGAATTAGAATGAGATAAGATGGGGATACTTAGAAGGATGTATATAGATCTTATTTCAAAATTTAATTTTCTTAATATTACATATTGGATGAGTTACAGATGTTTTGGTGAAGAATGGTTTCTAGACTGTGACAATGATGATTGACAGAGTGAGTCTTTGTGTTTTGAGTATATCTTACAAACGACATGATTCAAGTTATGCGAGATGAAGGGATGACATAAGACATGTTAAGGAATGTTTTTAATGGGTTGCAAGTCATATAATTATTGAAGATGTTATCTATGGTGTGTATTCTAGAGGAGACCTATTTGGGGCTGACTTTTGAGGTGTAGCAAGTATTGTAGATTGCGAGCATGAATTATGGATCTTGGATTGTCTCTGATGTATTGTAATTGATGTGTACTTTTTATAGGTACCATGTGTATCTTAGCAAGGGGTTAAATAATTATTTGTATATTGGGAAAGCTTAATTGGACAACCTAATCAAGTATTGTAGTAGGGTATATATGAGAGATCTTTTCTTTTGAAAAGAGGTGTGTATAAATGAAGAGAATGTGATTGATAGAGATAGAGAAGTGTGGAAGTTGTGAGATTGATTTCCTACTAGATGTAGAGTAGAGGATATGATTATTTTACTTCATTAGAACTGACCAAGAAAAAATAGTTGCTATCAAACAGTTCACTGGATTATATATTTTCTATATACACTTATGTTTTATACTGTAAGTCCTTGAGGGTGACATTAACCTTCTTTAGGCAGTGTGCTTGGGTAGTGAGCCCACCATTGTTCTTGAATCCTAACTAGGTCTATCCTTTAACATGGACTGTGTACTATAATGTTGTAATAAGCTCCTAATAGGGATAAATTGTTTAACATGGATATTATACTCTTAGTGCATTATTTTTCGATGCTCATTCCCACTGGGGTTTTACCTTTAACAGGGTTCCTCAAAAACATGGGATTGTATTATTGTGTTGGCATTTACTATGTTATCATTTGGATAAAAATTTTGTTTATAAATTTTGATGTTTAATAATCTATCTTACAAGTGATTCACCCCCACCCCCTCTCAGTTCTATTGGTGGACTCTTATTCCTAACAAGTACTTGGTATGTTTTTATATTAGTTGGTGAAGTGTTACTTGGTCAAAGGAGTGTTGTTGTTTGGTTGTTGTGTTGGCTGAGCAGCTTGGTCGTTAACGAACTTGAAAAATATGGTTCTCGACAGAACATGGTCGGTGATGCCTGTGATGCTTAGTCATCATGCTTGCTCAATGATGCCTAGCTTGATTGGCATGTGTTGGTTGCTGACACTCAACAGCTTGGCTTACCGACTGGTGTTCTTGCACATTTGGGAGGCCGACTTGATGAATTTAATTTGTGTAGCATGGAATTTAATTTTGATCTCTCATTGGGGATTGTGGGGAACTAAATTTGGGTCATTGGTATCTCCTTTATTAGATTTTGTGGCTGACTTGTTGGTTGTCTCTTTTTTCAAAGTAGTGTTGTGTTCTTAGCTTAGGGAATTAGATCGAATGGGATGAAATGTGATTAGATCTAAGTATTGGATTTGAGTTGTATGTTTGGGTGGATGGTAAATGGATTGATACTTTTAGAAGATCTATGCTAGATCTTTCATTTATATATTTTTAATTGGTTGTAATCAAGAAGGCCTTATAGGCTGGCATGTTGCAATAAATTAAATGTTGACTCCTATTTCTATTATTATTGTGTATTAGCTATGATGTTGTTTTGGCATCAGGGTTTGGGTTGCCATTCTTGTATCCTCCATCCTTGACTGCATCAGTCTCTGAGCATCTTAGGATTTATCATATCCGTTATGTATCATTTATCTTTCTTAATAAAGGCTTTCCTCCCTCAAGAAAGGTTTATTTCTATTTCTTGTCTTATGTAATAGACATTTTCCTCCTTTATAGGGGGTTTGTTTCTATTACATGATAATTTTCTTTATCTTTTTATGTATCTATCTTTCTAGATGTTGTGGAGGTTGAAACACCAAACAAGGTACTTTACTAAGGCAAGTCTCAAAACAACCACAAACATTTTTCCTCTCTTGCTTCTGTCCAGGTTTATTGGAAACACTTAATCACATGGAGGTTTGTCTATATTTAATTATCTTTCTATTTTTATCTTCATTACATAATATTTATTGTTATATTCTTTAAGTTTCTATATTGTAGGTTATTGAAAGCACAGACCAGGGTTTTTTTCAATATTATAAACATTTTATGTGAGAGTCTGTACATGATCATAGTGCATCATGCATACTTCCACATGCCACACTGGTGTTCTCAATTGATATTCTCATATTTTGACCGAAGACTCCCTATCCTCACGTCTTTCAATTTTGTTAACTAAAATATTTCTTCTCTTCATCTATAATAGGAAATTTCCATTGGTTTATCTAGTTTGGAGGTATTTGAATGTATGTTGTGAGCTTCACTCTCAAGGGAAGATACATTTTCCTTTGGTAGGGTCAAATTTACGTCAATCAACCAACTTGTCTATATCTCTATTTCAAAATAAAAATTTTATTTTATTTCTTTCTATATCTTTCTATCTTTGTTAGTAAGTTTCAAGAGGTTCTCATGTGAATTTATGAAAGTGAGTTATTTTCTCCTTATTATTCTTCATTGACCCCTCTATTAAACTTGATTATACTTGTGGGGAACTTTTGATGCAAAAAGATGAGATTATTGATATTTTTCTTAATAATGCAGTCTCTTCTAGAGAATATAAATTAGTAAATGGGGAATCTCATTTCACATCTGAACTCCCACAATTTGAGGTTGAGCATAAATATATTAATGTAATTATTGTCTCTGTTGCCCCTAAAAATCCTAAGAGACCAATAATATATTATAATGGAGAAGAAACTCAACCAAATCCAAATAAATCTATGACCGCTAGAGGTGATCCTTATAAGATTCACCCTACCTGTCCTTTCTACTATCGATGTCTATCTATAAACTCTAAGAAGTGTGTGGCTACTAATTATAAGAGTGGCTCATACTTACCATACTAGTGAGATTAAATAGAATATCAATTTTCCTACCTCTTTTCCATCTTCTCAACCTATTATTTCATCTAATCCTAAAATGTCCATTCAATCTACTTAGAGTGTGATCATACTGAGAAACATCATGTTCCTTCCACTAAGATCTCTCTCTAGGATCTTCTTGAAACATCTCCTCCTTATCAAGGTATACATCAAAATGCTCTATATAAGATCCTTGTGTCAACTTTCACTAGAACGAGTGATTCATATGCTTTATTAGACTGTATATGATCTGGTACTCTAGTGATTACATTCCACCAACATGAAGTTCTGTCCAATAAAGTATGAGATGAAGATGATCCATTAATGATAGTCCCTTTTGTAAATGTAATTGGTATTAGATATACTCTCATTGATAACTGTCATTGATATTGGTTCATAAATTAATGTTTGTATTATTGATCTTTTACATAAAATCAAAATGGATCCAAGTTCTCTTTCAAATTCTTCTCTATTTATTTATGGGTTCAATGATGTTGGTTGAAAATCTTTAGGTACAATAATGCTAAGTTTGCATCTTGGACTTGTTACTTTACTTACTCTAGTACATGTAATACCATGAACTCTGCAAATATAATCTTCTTCTAGGTAGACCATGTTTTTTTCCCATAGGTGCAGTCTCACCTACCTTGAATAAACCTATCAAATTTATTCATAATGATCAAGTAGATAAAATACAGATTGATCTTTCATCCCTCCATTATTATTTCAAGGCTAAGGCTAATCATTCCTCAAGTTGTGCTACTTTAAAAAATTCATTTTATTAATCATCTTTAGGTACTATTACACTGCCATTAGTTCCTAATCCTAAGGATAGTGCTAAGTTTCCTTCTCCTTAATTGAATTCATGTCTTAGTGATGAATGGGATCCTTTGGAGGAAACCGAGCCTATCTACCCTGAAATTCCAAATATTTCATTAATATCTTCTATACAAAATGGTCATTGTTCTAGATCGTAGGATAGTATGAATTATGTCAACTATGTCAATAATATTGATCCTCCCCCTTTTGAGAAGTTGCAATCATGCTATGATCTAGGATTCAATATTCTTTCTAGGTATGGGTATAAATGAAAGGGTCTTCGGTGTATGGAGTAAGGAGTTGAATTGGTCCCTTTGGAGCTAAAGCCTGACTCATCTCTAATGGGTTTAGGTTACAAATATTCTCCTTTATCTTCATCCACACTTATATTGTCCAACATCTATATGCCCTCTTCTTATGAGAAGTCAAACCATCATTTAAAAGAGAAAGGGTTGCTTCCTTCTATTCACTCTTTATTTGAACAAGATAATATCTTATTACAGATTCTCAAAGCCCACTTGATTACTCTTCCTCTTCCTACATGTAAGAGGATCCATGATATGAAAGATGAAGCAAGACACTCCTTTTGTGTATATTATCGAGTGTTGGGTCATCCTACTAGTCAATATGAGACCTTTAAGGATAACTATGTTGGTAAGTTGGCTTCCTGAGGAAGCATGACTTATTTTGTGTTGTTAATCATGGAAACAAAGTCATACTTAAGTTTTGTCATGAAAGGAAAATAAATAAGTGTGAAAATAGAGTAGACAGACACATATAGAGATCAACACATCAGCGCATGTGTTAGAGATCACACCAGAGCATGCGTGCTTACGTATATACTCTATGGTGTATAAAAATGCTAGATCCAGATGCGTAGAGTACAAAACATCAGTACGGAAAATTTATAGGTAGATTAGCAGACCTGCAATCCAGGAAATAGAGCATGGAAGCTGACTACAGTTTTGATCAGCGTGAATGATTTTGTAATGTAATGGCTAAGCACCTTTAGTTATAAGTTTGTATTAATGCAATTAATGTTGTAAATACGCTTAGGCTGACTTGTTCGAAAGCATTGTATATTTGGTTTTAGGGCCGACTAGTGATTTGTTTTGGGTCGCGCCTATTCGGATTTGAAGATATAAGTATGTAATGTAAAGATATGTTACAAGTGTCGATTATTATGTAAGAGGAAGATACAGATGAGTAGTATAATGAAGTCAGAAGATGATATAGCTCTTTAAAGGAGTAAGAGCATCTACTCATACACGGAACTGATAGGACAACAGTGTCATTACAGTAGTTCATTTTGATATAGTGCATATTAACATTCAGAGGGTTGTAGCCTTCATCTTATTGGGCAGTGAGCCATATACCTTTAATAGGGTTTTTTTAAAAACTCCTAATAGGGTTAGACCTTTAACCAGGTCATTGTACTTAATTTGTAAAGACTGCTTCTAATAGGGCAAAGGAACTTTAACAGGTTCATTATACCTAGTACAATATTTGTGGGTACTAATCCCCACCAAATTTTTCCTCTAATCAAGGTTCTTCATAATCATATCATGTGTTAAGTGTTCTTGTGTTATGTTTCTTTGGATGCACAGTTGATAAATGTTTAATTGGCTGAAATATAATTAATAGATAAACACTGATTCACCCCCCCCTTTCTCAGTGTTTCTAACAATTGGTATCAGAGATTTGTTCCTCTGAAAGAAAGTTTAACCACTTGAGGAGATCATGGATTCAGCTGAAGAAAAACAATTGAAAAAGAATCTTGAAGCAGCTCTTGAAGATCTTGACAGATCTCAGAAGGAAAATGAAGAACTAAGATTAAAAAATGATGGTTCTCAAATACTTATTAAAAGGCTAAGAAAAGATCTGAAAGATTGTTTTACAAGTGATCTAGGACAAATGGTCAAAAAGATTAATGAAGAGAATAAATCTCTAAAGGATAAACTTGAAGATCTGGAGGAACGGCTTACAGATAACTAGAACACCATTGAAGACAAGATCAAAGAAAGCAACCAATTGGAAGAAGAACTTCTGCAGGAAAACATGAAAGTCTTAGAATTGGAAAACATGAAGAAGAAGTTGGAATCTGAATTAATAGAAGCAAAAGACAAGATTGATAAACTTCACACAAGTTCTGATTTAATTCAAATCTAGCTGAATGCACAAAGGCAAAAAGGGAACACTTCTGGTCTTGGATTCAGTACAACACAAGATGAAATCAAATCATCACAAAAGAGAGAAAAAAAACACTTGAAGCATCTTCAGAAGCTAAGAAAGTTGAAGATACTACAGAGGTTATATCTGAACCACCTAAAAGATAAATCAAGCAAGTTAACAGAACTTGTTATGCATGCAATAAACATGGGCA
>MU224815.1:491305-513313 GCA_018584345.1 Thuja plicata | reverse complement strand
GCATCTTCAGAAGCTAAGAAAGTTGAAGATACTACAGAGGTTATATCTGAACCACCTAAAAGATAAATCAAGCAAGTTAACAGAACTTGTTATGCATGCAATAAACATGGGCATTTGGCAAGAGATTTCAAAGAGGTAAGACCTTTTAAAGGTTATTGTTACTCCTATAATAAGTTTGGTCACAGGGCTATTCATTGCAGAAAAAATCAAAGAAATCAACCTCAGCAAAATCACAGGAATATAAATTAAAGCAATCAAAGAAATCAACTCTCAAGAAATTTGCAGAACATTACATGTCAGATATGCAACTACAATGGACACATAGTAAAGCAATGTAGCATGATGAGAAAGAACATCAGACCTCCTATCATTTGTTAGACATGTGGAAAGGCTGGACATATCACAAGGTTTTGTAGATCCAAAACTCAGAAACAAGAGGATCCTAAAAAGTCACTATTTGAAGAGAAAGGAGAAGTCAATTTTTTCAAAGCAAATGAAGATTCAAGAAAAATATGGGTTGAATTTAAGAAGGAAAATAGTGTTGACAAATTAGTTGATGCATCCACAGTGGACGCACCCTCTACTTCTGCTTGAATAGACCTTCTTGGTCTAAGGGGGAGCTATTCTAGCTTAGAACCCTTGCGTGGTTGGTGTACTCACTTCTGAGTATGCACCTTTGGATTCATGGTTAAAAGAACAGATTACAGCTATATGCATTCACGCATCATTTGAATTGCATCAGGATCAAAGTTTGAAAATCTCTATGTATGGTTGCAAGCATTAAATGCAACAGATTGTATAAAAATAAATTTGTGGTCGATCATTTTCACATTTACATTCAAGAGCACAAAAATTGAAGAGAATTGGAGCACTAAGACATCAAATCATGAAGGCATAACAATTTGGTAGATGGAGCGAATGGATAATTAGTTTGAAACGGAGCCCTAGCCGTCGCGCCATTTCACAATTTCATAGAAACCGTACATAAGAAAACACCAAGTAAGTATGGCAACCCCAGTTGTGTTTGATGTAGCAGAGAGGAAGAGGTTTATATTTAAGAAACATCCATTCACATCCATACTGGATGATGTGAAGGGGATTTCTCCAAAACCCCACTTGGCGTTGTTCACGTGGAATATATCCGCGCATACATTTACTGTAAGAAAGAATCATTAGGAGATGATAATATAGCCTCTCATATGGCATCAATGTTAAATAAGGATTTCACATTCAAAGATGATTTTGCGCACTTACAAGATAACCCTATTGTTGAGTATTCAAATGTGCATGAGTTTGAAGAACCAGAATGGGTGAAAATCATGTTAAGTAGAATTCATGATGATCTTTTCTGGATTGGAGATGTCCCAGTTTGCATCACTACTAAACTAATCCATCAGTTAACCGGACTTCTAATGACTGGACTTATGCTTCCCACTGGCAAGGATGTCAAGAAACAAATTGAGCAAGTTTGTTTGTTTAGGAGTGATAGGCGCGGAATGATAGTTGACCCTATCAAGGAAGATGACATTAAACTCATGACAATGATACTTGGATATAAGTTTCAGTATGCAAGTAGGTTGAATAGTGTCTCTGCAGCAACAATCCTTGCAGCTATCAGAATAGTAAAGGATAACACCCAATACAACCTATGTGAGATCTTGCGTGGTCAATTGATTGACAATATCAAAATCATCAAGCATGACAGGAGAAAAACATTCAGGTTTGGATCTCTAATCATCTATTTGTATCACCAGATAGTTGTTAAGGTTGCAGACCTTTATCTAGACAAAGGAAAACCTACAATGACTTAGATATCTCTTAAAGCCATAGTAGATAGTAGTGCAAGAGATACAATGGATATGGATATAAAGATATTCAGGGTCAAAATGCAGAGCAGGTTCAGACTATCTGAGAAGATAGTTGACAAATACAAGGATACAATATGCTTTATGGTAGAGACAAATTTCACATGCATGGAGGCTGTTGAGCCAAGAACTAAGTGGATTCATCCACTAGGGTATGAAGTAGAAGACCATGTGTTAGAAGGATATGCGTAAGTCTTATTGTCAGCACCTAAAGACCCTAATGAACCTAGATGGGGCACTTACAGATAAAATACTGATGAATTAGATATTGAACTACAACTTGATGTTAACAAAAGGAAAGCATCCAGAATAACATCCAACATTCTAAAAAAGCATGGAGTCACACAAGAAGATTTGTATAAGGTAAAAGAAGCCAAAATTGCACAAGTTAAAATTGAGAAAACTATTAAAACTCAGAAGAAGAAGCAAAAGAAAAATGAGGAGAGTACCACTACGCTTACTACCACAATTGATCTAGATACATCTCCACCTTCTGAACCTAGCAAGAAACCTAGAGGAAGGAAGAAAGCGCCTACAAATCACCCATCCTCAAGGAACACCTGTAGCAAAGCTAAGAATGTTCAAGCTCCACCTGAGGTAGGATTTAGACCCAGTCTAAATATCTTGAAGAATAGGATTGTAAATGAAGGAAGATTGGATACATTATCAAAAGTTTATGACAAGTATCAAGAAATTGATAAGACTGAGATATATTCTATGGTCATATCTCATATGATCAAGTTTAAGAAATCAGTTCTTGAACTTAAGACAATGATACCAAATCAATTATGGAACTTGTTGGAGATAATGAAAAGACATGCTATAGAAGAGGACATGAAGATTAGAGAAGAAACTTTGGATACTCTTCTCCCTGTCTATTCACATGACGAGAAGGCTATTCTCTTAGATCTAGTAAAGCCTCATCTCCGTGGTAAGACAAGAACTCTTCAAATTATGAACAAAGAGTATGAGCAGGTTGGAAAGGAGACTAAAAAAGCATTTGCACAAGTATTTATGGATAGACACATGTATCCACCAATGGCACCTACAAAAAAATTTACTCCAGCTCCTCCCAAACAAGCTACAACTCTAGTAATTCAGATTGCACCTATGATAGGTCCACAGGATTTAGCACCCATAGTGACAACAACCTCTGAGACAGCTAAATATTTAGAAGATACTATAGCAGTTGACAATGTAAAGATATCTATGACAGCTTCTGATAAAGATATGGATAAAGTTGATGAATCATTTGTAAACACCGAGGAAATGAACACTGATGATACATCTCTACAATAGGATAAAGTTCCTCTTATTGATCTAATAGACTTGGATAAGGAGAAAGATACTCAAGGTAATGAGACACCAGTAAAGGAAATACATGTCAAAAGTTAATGTGTAGACACAAGTCAGAATACTATTTTCTCACCATCCACTCAACCATCCACCTCATTGTTGTCAAGATTAACTCCTGACTCAGCAATTTTGGATGCATGGGGAGAAGAAGAATTAATCAAGATCAACGTTCTTTCCATGGAAAAGGAAAAAGAGAAACAAGTGATGAGGAACCCTTGCTTCTTGGAAACAGTGAAAATTTTGAATGACTTAGTGCCTACTGATCAGAAAGTAGCCAAAGTACAATCAATTGAAGATGTGGACAACATCTTATCAAACTTCAAAACACATTTCACTAGCTTAGTAGAATCAAATACTAAGATTGCAGAAGATGAATACAAGAAGGAGAGACTAAATGAATTGGTAAAGAACTTTACCTTAGATCTGAACTCCTTAAAGATTGGGTAGGCTATATTGAAGGAATTGGAAAATAAAGGAAAGAAAGTCATAGAAAACTGTATGGATAGAGTGAAGCTCACCTCTGAACACACTAAAAAGATAGCAGAAGTAGAAGAAATGGTGGATAACATAAGAAAATCAGTTGAAACCTCGACGCAAGACATGAACATACGTAACAATGTCTACCAAGGGTAGTTAGACAAAATTGAGAAAGCAAAGTTAGAAATCAGCAAGATAAGGGTAAGGTAGACTCAGTTGAGGAATGCACTTGCACCATCTCTAGCAGTTCTCAATGAGAAAATCAAACATATTGATAACACCATACAGACATATGATCAAGGTCTTTGCATGGATCTGATAAAAATGAAGAAATTGACATATGCTTTATGCGCACATCTTCAGACAGTTGATGCAATGAAAGTCTTTTGGCAGAAAGAGGTTCAATATCTTCAAGTTGTGTACCCAGAAGTCTACATGGAGTAAATATGTTGAAGAATTACCTTTTTTGCACACCTTTGTCATTAATGTCAAAGGGGGAGTAGTATAGAATGTGTATATGTGGAGAAGTATATATGTATATATCATAAAGTATTAAGATATACAGTCATTTTTTTATGAAGTCATTTTGAGTAACTTAGCCACATTCCTTTGTTGCCATAAATGAAAAAGGGGGAGATTGTTGGAAAGTTGACTTCCTAAGGAAGCATGACTTATTTTGTGTTGTCAATCATGGCAACAAATTCATACTTAAGTTTTGTCATGAAAGGAAAATGACTTGTGAAAATAGAGTAGATAGACACATATAGAGATCAGCACATCAACACGTGTTAGAGATCACACCAGAGCATGTGTGCTTAGGTATATACTCTATGGTGTATATAAATGCTCGATCTAGATGTGCAGAGTATGAAACATCAGTACGGAAAAGTTACAGGCAAATTAGCAGACCTGCAGTCCAGGAAACAGAGCATGGAAGCCGACTACAGTTTTGATCAGCGTGAAAGATTTTGTAATGTAATAGCTAAGCGCCTTTAGTTATAAGTTTGTATTAATTTAATTAATGTTGTAGTAAACATGCTTAGGCTAACTTGTTTGGAAGTGTTGTATATTTTGTTTTAGGGCCGACTAGTGATTTGTTTTGGGTCGCACCTATTTGGATTTGAAGATATAAGTATGTAATATAAAGACATGTTACAGGTGTGAATTACTATGTAAGAGGAAGATATAGATGGGTAGTATAATGAAGTCAGAAGATGATATAGCTCTTTAAAGGAGTAAGAGCATCCATGCATACATGGAACTGATCAGACAACAGTGTCATTACAATAGTTCATTTTGATATAGTGCATATCAACATTCAGAGGGTTGTAGCCTTCATCTTATTGGGAAGTGAGCCTAGGAAGTGAGCCATATACCTTTAACAGGGTCAGACCTTTAACCAGGTCATTGTACTTAATTTGTAAAGACTGCTTCTAACAGGGCAAAGGAACTTTAACAGGTTCATTATACTTAGTACAATATTTGTGGGTACTAATCCCCACCAGATTTTTCCTCTGATCAAGGTTCTCCATAATCATATCATGTGTTAAGTTTTCTTGTGTTATGTTTCTTTGGATGCACATTTGATATATGTTTAATTGGCTGAAATATAATTAATAGATAAACACTGATTCACCCCCCCCCCCTCTTAGTGTTTCTAACAAACTAGATACAATAACTTCATGAGTCGAGTGTCATCAATCATTCATCTATTCAAGGTTCTCCTTCTTCTATGCATGACAATTGATACTGAGGTTTTACTCTATCCTATCTTTTTTTCATATCTATCCTAAGATCTTATATTATCTTATTTTTCCTTTGTGAGGAGCCAATCCACTATCTTATTTGATATTTTTTTCCTTTTTGGAGGGAAATACACTTTCTTATATTATCTTATTTTCTTTTGTGGGGACCAATCCATTATCTTATTAAATCTTTCCCTATCATATGCATATCTATCTTTTTCTACATGTATTGGCATGACCTAAGCCACCCTATCACACAACTAACTAGCTTAATGTTATGCATGTTGGTGCACTATATCTTAGCCACCCTATAACATGCATATCTAGCTCAATACTATGCATGTTGGTGCACCTATCAAAGTCTCCCTATCACATGTCTATCTAGAATTCAGTTCGCATGTGATAGTTTATCAAAATCACCATATTGTATGCCTATCTAGTATAAAAAATTTGCTACCCATAGGTAAAAGTAAAAAAATGTGTCACACTTTAGGATAACTAGATAGTTCTAGCCGAAGGTGGTTTTGGCTGAAACAGTTTTGGTTAGCGGGGTCAAGCCAAACACACATGGCATTCCAGTTGTGTTAGAGGGCATAAACATGGCAAAAATGTTTTGGCAAAAACTGGTCTGTCTAAACCACTTGTGGTGGAATGAATTCCAACCAAAACACCAAAAAAATATATAAACCCTAAAACAAATCTAAGCCTCTCATTTGCATCATAGAGACTTCCAAAAGTGTCGAAGCGAAGAGGGGCTAGAACTATCTTCGACTGAAAAGGGTTAGTGGGTTTTTTTTGTTTCAAATTTTGGTGTTTTTAATGTAGTTTTTAGGTTTTTTATTAGTTTTAATGTGTTTTGATTAATTTTAATGTTTTTATTATAATTTACTTATTTGTTACTGTAAATTTTCAATTGTATTTAGGAAAAAATATATTTTGTCTATATTATTTTTCTTTTTCTTCTCAAAAACATTAGAAAACAAAAAAAAAACATAAAACATTATGAAACTACAGAAACCCGAAACCCAAAACCCAAAACTAAATAAATCAAAAAACAAAAACTACAAAAACCCAAAGAAAAAAACTAAATAAATACAAAATCAAAATCTACAAAAACCAAAAACCAAAAACATTACAAAACCAAAAAAATCATAAAACATTACGAAATGAAAATTGTATAAGGATATGTGCTTACACGATTAGGGTTCATATTGAACCATAAATTTAATCTGGGTAACACTAATTTAACCTAACCCTAATTGATACTAGGTATACCTAAACATAGTTAAAATATCTATAATTGATACTACAAAAGTATAATCGATTATTCATGCCATTATTCATCCCTAACCCTAATTAAAACCCATTCATTACCTCAACCCAAAATTTATCACAAAACTTTATTCCTAACTCAAACTATCATTGATTCCTAATTGAAACCTTTAATGGACCTATATAAACCTAAAATTATGACCTATATAAACCTAAAATTGCAACCTACATAAACTCATATGGGTTACAATTATGATTTAATGTTACCCTAGCCCAAAATTTAAACATTGAATCTTGACCTTGTCCTAGCTCTACTTAAACCTATATAAGCCTAAAATTGCAACCTATATAATCTAAGGTAGTACTTGAGTGAGAGGATCTAACGTTATGATGTCAAGTAATAGGATGTCTTAAGGTGATCTAATGTTACGATGTCACATCCACAATCTTAATTAATGGGGCAGTTCCCCGGTGCTACCAATGATCTTCCTCCACATCCAGAGAAGATCTGACCTAAGTATGAACACCTTGTCCCCCGGACTACATAAGAACATCTCAAAGCATACAAAGATGCCATGAACCGACACTGGATACAATATCAATATGTTTTTACCCAAATGTTTCCACTATCCCTGGGACCAAACAAATTGAACTTGTATTTGATTTTTCCTGCCAACTCCATCAACAGTTGGCAGGACATGGAAGATGCCTTCACGGCAGCCTTCTGCATACATGTGGACCCAACCTAGTCTCATAGCTAGTTTATCTCTATCAGGAAGGATCCAAACAAGCCTCTAGCTACCTTCAACCATTGATTACAATGGGAAATAAAATGATGCATAGGCCCCTACATCCCATCAACTTACATAATTATCCAGACATACCTAAATGCCATGGACCCCTTTGTCGCAACTCTCCTTTGGAGAACCACCACTACTGCTGACCGAGATACCTTGGAAAAATTTTACAACCTAGCCTTGGAATTATCCCGCAGTTTAAGAAAAACTCCTGGAGGAATTGGACAAAGTGTGCCCTTTAACATGTTACTTGGTGAAACTTCTTACACTAGGGGATACAAACCCAACTAGATGATGGGTTTCCTGACAATGGGCATGGGCCCACCACTGATATACTAATAGGCCCAGTACATTTACCCATCCCAAGTCCAGACAACACCGGGTCTGGAGTATTCACCTTGGAACCTGCTATAGCAAATGTAATAACCTATGACACAATCCCTCACAATACCTTTCTTCTAGTCATCTGTGGCTAGAGGATTTCTGTCCTTGACTCGGAGAGCTTTTGCAGCTTTCCCAGGTAATCCACCACCATAGCCATCACATTGTGATGCAAATACCCATCTATCTACCGAGGGTGAATCCCTCTGACGATTGGTGTCCTCTCTAACTATGGACATGGGACAGCTGAAGGTGGGGCCTTCCACGCCCCACAACTCTAACTCGCAGAGAGGGAATGTTTTCTCTAGACAACAAAATGCAAACTCTTAAGGATGGAACTACAAAAATGGGACTTACCCCAACCAACAACATTGGAACAACAACACAAAAATTGGAGGTCCTCCTTCAAACCAAAACACCACTCAGGGTGGTGCTGGACCTAGCCATTCTGCACAGCTCATAGAATTCCACCCCCTGACCAATTTGTGTAGATTGCATGATACTGAGTCACATTCTGAGGTGAACTGTGCCACACTAGAGAAGATCATCATGCTCTCCCAGTCGGATAGACAACAACCTACTGATCCAACTCCCCCAAAATCTTCCTTAGCAGAACCCCCTCATAGTGCTTTTTCCTATGGGATTGTCTTCTTCAGGATAGACAAAGAAGACAAAGAAGAACCCGATCTTTAGGGGTTCTTTGGTGAATCTATCCCAGCCTTTGAGGCCAATGCCTTGACCAACCCACGGACTCATATAACACTCGAAGTCAGGATGGAAAAGGCTCATCCTATGCACTGCCTCCCAAGAACACTGCCCCCCATGATTCCAACACAAATGATCAGTCCCTTCCATTGAAAGGACCTAGCCCTAATAATGCCAAGGACTCGACTGGGGGAAGGGAATTTTATCTGCATGGGAGGTTTGATATCACTAAGACGCTGGAAAAAACCACCACCTCTATGACCTTGATGGAGGTTTTACTCAACTTCCCTGAGAAAAAGAAACATCTCCTGAAGCTCTTGGGAACCGTGGAAGTTGTCAGTCGCCCACCAAAGATCATCACTTTTAACAATGCCAACTCGGAAGTCTTCTGGGGGAGTACATAAGATCCACCCTTCCTTCTAGGCTTGAATATTCTAGAGAAAAATATACACAATTTCCTAGTTGATTCTGATGCTTGAGGAATTGTTATGCCCTTATCTATCTTCAGAAGCTTGGATTCACCCCAACACCCTCCAAAGGTGCAATAGTCCAACTGGACAAGACTGTTGTAAAAAATATTGTTGAGCTAAAAAATGTCCAAATCCATCTCATCTAAGATCCCCAGGTGTCTAGCACTATCAACATCCAAGTGGTTGACATCCCTGAAACCTACAGGATGTTGTCAAGTCAAAATTGGTCTAAGGATCTTAATGATTACTTCTCAATAGACTTCTTCCACTTGTGGCTTCCATGGAAGGGAAAATCAAACCAGATCCAGGTAGAAAGTGAGCCCAGGATGAAACAGGCCCTTACCAAAGTTGGTAAGGTAAATGAGGTCTTATTCTCTGAATCCTCACTCGGGGTGTATCTCTAGTGAGAGATCCTTACATTTGATTTCTTCCCCGTCGATGTCACTCTCAGGGAAGACCCTATAATCTCCCAAAGAATTTGAGACTTGGACAAAAAACTGAGCTGTGAGGTAGAACTACAAGGTAGAAAGGCAACTTCGGCTACACTCTTGTCTGACACCTGGTGTTGGGTACACTATCAAAAACATTATGAATTAGAGTGTGAGCCCTACATTTCCACTGCCACCCATTATATCACTGACTTTCAAGAGAAAGAACATAAAGTTGGGCTCCCGGGACCAAGTAATCGACCCATTGGCACACTTGAACTGCCCCTCATCTAAGAACCCCAACAAAAATATTCTCTAGAGGATAGTCCCTCTTGCACACTAGTCAAACCAGAGGAATCACCTGGAAACCCTCTACTCCCCCAAAACAATCCAAAGGCCACTTCAACTCCCCAGTCCCAGAAAATGAACAACAACTTGTGGATCTTGAAGTTTGATGGATCCTGGTCTAAACAAGGTTGCGGGGCTGGAGTGGAATAGATCAACCCGCATGGAAAATCCTTCCTTCTATCTTACAGATTGTAGTTTGAGTACAACAATATTGTCACAGAGTATGAGGCCTTGGTCCTTAGACTCCTGTTTGCCTTAAGAAAAGGGATCACCCACCTCCGCATGATGGGTGATTCTGAGTTGATCATAAAAAAGGTTTGGAGCCAATATACTTGTCATGACAAAAGACTGGTTGCATACCACAACAGGGCATGCAACCTAATAAAATATTTTTATGCCTTTGGCATTGAACTAATTCCCTAGAATTGTAACTATGTTCCGAATTCCCTTGTCATTTTTTCCACTACCCTCAAGCCAATGGCTGTCTCCCAGCTTCGGAGATTCTCAGTTGAGATGGTTCACACCCCATCTATCCTAGACAATATAACCCTTTTCTAGGTTTTTGAGGATGACCAATAGATGTTGGCCATCATGGAGAATGTTGGTGTCTTTGAAGATGAAATTATGGAAGAAGCTGATCACGATGACACTGGGCAGGGGGAAGAAAATGATGGGATCATAGACCTACCAACCAACACCATTCCTAAGGGAATGGTAGCTCTAGAGCGCATCTTTTAGTCAGACCCCCGGGGCTGAGATAAGATATCATCCTCCTCTGAGGGAGGAAATTTGAGAAAATCAACATCAGTAAATCTAGTGAAGAATTTTTTTTGTAGATTGATACCTCCTAGTCCCCAGAGGAGAAGGAGAGGATTCTCGTTGTTCTCCGAGAATACATTGATGTTATTGTCTGGGGATATGAATATTTGAAAACCTATGATACCTCCATCATTACTCATACCATCCCCTTAAAACCAGATGCCAAACCTTTTCAGAAAAAGTAGAGGTCGGCAAACCCATTGATCGAACTCCTGATCCATGAGGAGGTTCAAAAACTACTTTCAACTCGGATATCTTTCTGATCTGGCATACTACATGGGTTTATAACTTTGGCCCAGTCCGCAAGAAGAACGATGGGATCCTCCTTTGACTAGATTTTTTCAATTTAAATAAGGCTTCCAAAAAAGATAATCACCCTCTCCCCTCGTTGGATGAGGTATTACAAATCGTGAATGGATCACAAATGATGTATTTCCTAGATGGATACTCCAGATACAACCAGGTCATGGTTAACAATGAAGATAGGATGAAAATGATGTTCACCACCAAGTGGGGAATGTTTGCATATCAGAGGATTCCCTTCAACCTAATAAATGCTAGGGTCACATTCCAGAAAGCCATGGACATTGCCTTTGAGGGTTTCATAAACAAATGCATAATCATCTGTATGGATGATTTGATATTTTTTTCCAGGGACAGGCATGACCACTCTGCCAACCTTGCTTAAATTTGTGAGAGATGTTCCCAGTATGGAATCTCCCTCAACCCTAAGAAATGCATATTTAGGGTCACTAAAGGGAAAAATATTGGGCATATCATCTTTGAGAAGGGTATTTCCATTGACCTTGAGAGAGTGGAAGTACTGCTGAACTTAAAAATGCCCGACAGTAAAAAGAAAATGTGATCTTTCTTCAGAAAGATAAACTTTGTCTGGAAATTCATTACTTGATTCGTCAAAATTGTCAAACCACTCAATGAAATGATGAAGAAAGATACAAAGATTGAGTAGATTCCTGAATAAAAATGGGCATTTTCTAAAATTAAACAGATAATAGTGGAGGCTCCGGCCTTGGAAAGTCTAGACTATTCTCTCTCGTTCTATATCTATTTGTTTGCTTCACCACACTCTACCACACAACAGTCCTAACCTAGAAGGTTGAAGGGGAAGAATGACCCATCACTTTTATGAGCTCCCCCTTTAAAAATGCCAAGGTCTGGTACACATCACTGGAAAAATAGGCCTTTTGTCTAGTCTATGTCGTGAAGAAATTCTAGCATTACATTCTTTGGAGCAAGGTGCATGCTATTATCCCAGACCAGGCAGTCAAATATTTATTACTGTAGAGTGAACTAGGTGAATACCAGGGGAAATGGATGGCCATCCTCAAATAATATGATCTGGAGCTGCAACCAATAAAGAGAGTCTGAGGCCAAGGGCTAAGCAAGGCGATGGCAGAAGCCACCCCAAGTATTGAAATTGAAACCTACACTATGGAAGCCAGCACCCAGGACTCATGGTACACTGATCTGGTGTATTTTTTGCTTAATAACTGATGCCTGGAGGGGCTCCCCTCTAACAAACATCATGCCTTGTGATTGAAAAGCGCACACTTTATGATAAAAAAATGGAACACTTTTTTGCAAGAACTTTGAGGGGATTTATCTCTGGTGTTTGAACAGAGACCAGGCTGCCAAAATAATAGAATAATTTCACGGGTAGTTTGGAATTGGGCATGGCTCAGCTGATGCCACTACCCATTAGATTTTATGGGTTGGATATTATTGGCCCTCCATCTTCAATGACATGTACATTCATGTGAGGAAATTCCACACTTGTCAAACTACTACTTCTCGTGAGCAGAACTTGGCAATGCCCTTACAACCTGTCTTTGAAGTTTGACCTTTTTCTCAATGGGCATTTAATTTTATTGGGGAGGTGAACCCCAACTCATCCTCCAATCACTGGTATATTTTAAATACGACCAATTATTGCACCAGGTGGTTTGAAGCAATCACCTACAAAAATAACACGGGGGATGTAGTTATCAAATTTTTGGAAGAAAACATTATTACAAGGTTTAGAATGCCCTTTGCTATTGTGTGTGATAATGGTCCATTGTTTTCCTTAGCACAACACGTAGAATGGACCTATGAAAGGAACATCACATTGAAGTTCTCCAATAATTATTATCCCTAGGGAAACGACGTCGTCAAATCCACCAACAAAAACCTGCTGGAAGTGATCAAACACCTGCTAGACAAGAACCCCTGAGATTGGCATTAAAATCATAGATTCACCCTTTGGGTAGATCACATCAGAATTAAGGAGTCTTTGGGAACTTCCCCATTCCACCTTCTTTATGGCCAGATTCCTGTGTTCCCAATCAACTTACAAATCCTTGTTTTATAGTTCATGCAAGAATTCAACGCCCAGGATAACATTGTAGAGGTTCACCTCTTGAACTTGGTGAGGACAGAAGAACAATGTGACGCAGCCCTTGAACATTTCACATGTCATCAAGAAGTGGTAAAATGATGGTTCGATAGAAGATCTCAATACAAAGCCTTCCAGACCTCGGACCTAGTCCTCTTGTGGGACAAAGCTTGGGAGAAGAAAGGAAAGCACACCAAATTCCAAAGGCTTTGGATTGGACCTTATTTGATTTCTGAGATCTGTGGGGCTAACACTTATCGGCTCAGTACCATGACTGGAGAAGCAGTTCCATTTCCTATCAATGAGAAGTTTCTCAAACACTACTTCGAGTAGGAAGTAAGTTCCCCTGGAATTGTTCTTTATAGAGCTCATGCCTATCAAATACAGTCCCAAACAACATCAAGGGATTTGAGGTATTTGGAAATTATGATAAAAATATTATAATTCATGATTATATATGGTATTTTTAAGGAACAAATTATATATAGATAGGATATGAATCATTATAATTAAGGATTTGTGAAATTAAAATTTAATAAAACATGAAAGATATAGTTTCATTGGAAACTATCTTTCATATAAATGATCATAAAAGAAATTATGATACATACAATTTTAAAAATGAAGAAGTAAGAAATGTCCTCTTATGAAGGGCATAGACATAAAAATAAAGGATATGATCGTTAAGGAATGAAAACACATCAAAGACGTGACAGCTCAGGGACAGATAAATTGAGAAATTATAACAATATATTGATCACTTCAACACCATTTGATTCAAGCTAGGTTCAACCTTTTAGGAAAATTTTGTTTCTAGCAAGTGCATTTAAACACGTATCAATGAAATTTTCAGGTCACGTGAACCATCAAATTGTTTATACTCTTTTATGCTTACCTAGAATACTTATATATATCATAGGATTTTTATTGTTAGATTGATGCATTTTAGGTGGCTTTCTATAGAAAGGTCCATTCATAAAGATGAAATTCTAAATGCCATTAGGTCAAAATGATATTATCTAATATAAGAGGAATATATAATTTGTAATTCTTCAAAAAAGAATTCCTTGCAAAATAAATATCACTACTTTCTGATGAAATGTGATAATCATCGAAGGAGTCACCAAAGGAACTAAAGATCACCAAAAGTGTAAGTGATATTCTCTAAGAAACGTTGTCCATTAATTCATCATTTATCTTCTAACAGCGTTTAAAACAGATACACTAGCGCTTGCACCGTAAAAGGTGCAAGGGTTAGCCGATAGTGAATTATATATTTTTAATTTATAGTATTTTGTTTTTTATTAGTTCTTGCCTACGGCAGGATACTACTGCATCCATTTGATGCATTTTATTTTTTAAATAGCCAATCAGATATGAGTATTTTTAACTTTGTGTACATTTTCTATAGTTGACATATTTATATATATTTAAATGATTTAAATAATATCATTTATCTGTCCCCTCATTGACTGTTGAAGATAATAGTAGGAAGAAAAATCTAATTTAATTTTAAAAAAATTCATAAATTTTGGCCGTCAAGTACAGGATAGCAGGATATTTAAAGCGTCATTAATTGGCTATTAATATTATAATAAGTTTATCACTTTCATGAGGTCTGTAGGTAGTTCTCCCATTTCGCCATTCTCCACAGCTTTGTTAACAGTTTCTTGATATTCTGGTTATCATGGGCAGAAGCTAATGGTCCTTTTTAGCATTTCTAGGCAGTATGAAATTCTAGGTTTTATTGGCAATTTTTTTTGTAATGAAAGGTCATAGTAAACACATTTATTTTCTGCTTACAAATTTTGTGCTTTCCTGTTGTTTCTTGGCAGCTGGCTTCATGGCTTGGGGTTTTGAAAATCTTCTTT
The DNA here is from genome assembly GCA_018584345.1 of Thuja plicata. NCBI lineage: Eukaryota > Viridiplantae > Streptophyta > Pinopsida > Cupressales > Cupressaceae > Thuja > Thuja plicata. The sequence goes on along the minus strand of MU224815.1, from coordinate 498,384 downwards.
TTTTTCAGTTGTTTCTTTCTATGTGATGATAGATATTCAAAAGTTCTATTGATTGGCAATGCAGACTATTAAGTTTAATGTGTTACTGGCAGGGAGTAAAAGATGCTTTCCGAGAACGTTTTAAGACAGGAAAGAACCGATGGTTCTTTAGGAAGCGTCGCTTTTAAAAATTTCATCCATTTTTTTAGTTGTAGCTGCAGCTACAGTTTTGTTTGCAGAACTTTATGAATGTGTTGGTAGTCACATGTAATCGAGAATTTCACATCTGATTAATTTTTAAGTGGAAATGTGTACAATGTTTTTAAGTCTCCTGCACAAATGAGAGAATAGCTTTCTTAGAACTAAAAATTCCACAAGTTTAGTTAAAACATAAACTAAGAAGTTGATACAGATAAAACCGTCATGAAATTATTGATTGATAGCTAGGATAGACAGTCATATTCCAGGACTAATTCCAATTAAAACTACCTACAAAAATTTTCAGTACTAAACTCGTGGTCCCCTGGAAGGAAAATATGGATTTCTTTTGTATTTTGTACTCTGTTGCTGTGTTTTAAATTTTTTTACTAGGAAGAAATAGTAAATTTTCACTGTGTAATGTCAGAGTATTACCACAACGAAAACCCAGAAGCAAATACCCTGAGAACTTTTATTTTTTCTCCTTGATAGCCGCGTGAACTTTTAGTTTTTCTTTTGGTGTCTTCACAAGGCCACGAGTCATTCTGGTACATCACATTTCCCTATCTGTAGGAATTTGTATCGGCATCTGCCCAGAGTGTGTGAGTTGCTCCATTTCCTTCTAATATATCACCCCATAATTCTCAATTGTGGGCATGGATTCTATGATTCGTGCGCTAATCATAATGTCTTTCAAGGAACAACTCTTAAATGCCAGGTTTGTTAAATCTTCCATGCTGCAAAATCATGGTCTATTTGTCTGTAGTTGCATCACAAATTTGAAGTCAAATTCATCATGTTGAGCGCCTTGGGAATGTATGGCTTTGCAGACTTGTTGCCTAAAAATTTGAAGTCAAATTCATCATGTTGAGCGCCTTGGGAAGACATTTGTATTCTAGACATTCATCCAAACAACCAGTCACATAACAATATGAGACCAACAATAACAGAAGCACACATAGAGATCATTTTAGTTTTAGTATTAAAAAAAAATGGTTTACACATGTCCTAGTTTATTGATTATTTGTACAAATTTGGGGCCAAAGCACAAAAGGATGCAGGGAATATATTACTTAGAACACTTGGATACAAGTTTAGACCATCAAAGTAAATTTTCTTTAAATGTTAATTATCACTTGCGTGGGAATACATAATCCATAACTCCTTTTTTATTCAGCTCTATAGGTTATCAATGTTCATCATGCCTGCCATTTTTTTATCATTCAAAATTAGACACCTGAGTCACAATGTAGCGATATATAAGGATGCAATACATGCAACATGATGTCTAGTGGTAGAGGAAAGCAGTTGCCATGATGATCAAGCAATTGAAGCCCAACAGACCAAGCTAGAAAACCCCCAGTAGTATTTTGTAAGCCAAGCCATATTATAAGCTTGACAATCTGGACAAGAATTTCAATAGAAACACAAATTTAACCAACTAGATTATCAAATCTATAGTAAAGAAAATTAAAAACTACATACATGTTCTGCTGTCCAACCCATAGAATAGAGCCTAACTTTACAAACACCAATCCGGTTAGTGCAACAAGAATTAACGCAAGGAACTGTCTAGTGAATTTTCTAGCCACGAGCTTCTTCACCCCATAACTATATTCCTAACTAAAAAATTCATGAGAATACCATAGAAAAATATCTCCAGAAACCTAAAAGGACTTTTTCTACATCCTTCACCCCCACAATCATCCATTGTTGTCACATAGTCATCTGCATTGGTTAAAGCCTTGTTCATTCTTGTTCAAAAATAGTTTGATGCAGCAATTGATCCGCATCAACCAAACGCCTGGAAGAACTGAAAAACTTATTTCTAGGACTTACTGTACCAGAGATCCGAAGACTTAGCAACACCTTGGCAATGTCTTTAGTGCCTGCCATTGCTGATCCCACATCGTCTATGTCTAATGCAGCCCATTGATTTCCTATCAGATAAAGGAATCTTTTCGAACACCTCACTAAAAAAATGTCAGGGAAAATAAAATTTCCCTTTAAACTATCCAAAAATCCTCTGTATAGGTAGCCTGCTTGTTTTTACCTGGCAAAAATTTAACATGAGAAAAACAAAAGAAAAATCTGGAACAAAACTACCCAAATAATGCCAACAACGCAATAAGGCACCATTCTTTCTGTCATGGTAAATGCCTAGAAGTTGTAGCCATAAAAAGCTTACACCAACTGTTGTCATTGAAACTGTTTTCACATGCATGCATAACACATGTAGACAGATGGAGTATGCACGTCACTTTGTCTGATGAGCGAATTGCCAAATAAACATAGTCCTAGTAAGAGCTTAGGAGTTGCAATAACAACAAAGGTAAGCAAATATTTCGACATTGAGCTTTAGGATAAGCTTACAAACTCATTTTGCAAAATTATTTTCAGTTGCATTTTTGTAAATTTGATTTTTACTAGAGATTATACTAGCATTAGAAAAAAGCTTTGTAGACATGTATGCAACATAAATTGTTAATATCAGTGCAAATTTTAATAGGTCTGTAAGATTGAATTTGTAGAAATATATTTTATTATTTAATTAATTAATTTATTATTCATCATTATTCTAGTCTAAAATTATTTAATCATTCTTTTTGTAATGTTCACTCTAGGTAAACATTTATTTTACTCAAGTTTTTTTATTTTTATTTTTAAACTTAAATAAAAATGTAAAATGAATATACTTATTTTTTTAATTTCCCCTTTCCACCACTTTCATAGTAAGTTGAAATTAATTAAATCACTAATTTTTCTCTTCTACATTCTTACTTTTAGTCAAACCATTCAAATCATGTACATTTTCTTATGTACAAAAGTACTCCTTTGTATAGTAAACATGGTTGCTTAGAGCATGTGTCAGACAATTGGTACCATGTCACATGGCTCAAAGGATTTCCTCTTTATTCTCCCATACTCCAAAGTATCCCTTTGGTTAAGCATTTATCTTTTTAAAACAATAATTAACTTTTCTCAATGACCTCAACAATGTGATCCCACCTCTAGATAAGACATTCACAAGTACATATTTCCATGGAGATAGCTAGCTCTAATTTTTAAGGTGGACAATCTTTCTGTCAATGCTACCATGCAGAAAATTCACAAAGGGCAACAAAAAATATTATGACAAAAACCAAATAAAAACCCAAAAATTTGGTAATTAAATAACGTCAAGTCATAAGGGGTGTTTTAAATCATTTTAAAATTAAGATAGACAACCCAACAAAACCCTCCCTCTCCAACTCTCTCCATAATTATATCTCTACCCGTCTCTATAATACTTCCTATCTCTATTTTTACTTCCATTATCTCTCATCTCTCCCTATATATATATTTATATATTACATATCTTTTTATGCCTTGTAAGTCTATCTTTTTTTAATTTCCATTCCCATCTATATATCCGTATTTTCCTTCCTCTCAAGCTATTGACAGGAACTTTGACGCATTGTGTCTCTTGTTTTTTAACAATATCAAGAAGGCATATATGTTGAAATCCACAAACTAGATACAAAATTTAGTATTGGGATCAATGTTCTTCATTTTTTATTAGAGATGGGTTCATGTGAGCCACTACTCATGAAATATGGGTCAGTGAGGTTGACTAAAAAAGATACCCAATTGAATCCTAATAGCAATATCACAAATTGACTTGGTGTGGAAAATATCTCTTATTTATCAAATGACTTGGTAAAACAAAAAACAAAACACAAAACACAAAATTCAAAATAGAAATCCTTTTAGGAAGCAAATTGTAAAATATGAGCATTGGAATTAACATGAGATCAGGTACAAAAGGATTTTGTACCAAGTTTTAACTTTTCTCTTGTTCACGTTTTAGGGTTTTCATTTTTTTCATATTTTAAAAGTGAATCCAACTAAATGATTTCACAAACTATAGATATATATCACAACATTCAACGTAAGCAAAGGCACAAAAACAATCAATAAATAATATCAGTCTTTTTAAATTTGTTGATAATCTAAAGCGGCATTTTGTGCTACTCTAAATGATTTATGAGTGTTTTCCTCTAATGTAGCTGCTCTTTCTAAGAGTCCAATAGTTTACTGACATTTTCCCTCTAATTTTCAAGTTCCTACTAAAATATGAAATGCTTTTCACTAATCCTACTAATAAATCAATTGATTTATAAGAATAGAAAGTATTTGCCACCAAATTGTCACTCTTATTGATGATCCTTCCATTTATGTATAGATTTATATTCCAAAGGGGCAAAATTAAGTAATGTATATAAGGTGAACAAGTATTAATTGTAGGAGGCATTAAATTATCTCCAAGTCGAAACATGGAATGCCCATCTTTGTCATTGTCACGTTCTTTTCTGGTTATTGTAGTTACTAATTGTTTCAGGTTTTCAACTATAGAAAAAGGACCCGAAAAACTCCAATTTTATACTATATATTTACTTAAATAATTTAATATTAAAATTTGAAAATATTTGACATTCACAATACTTATTAACATAAGAATCATTGATAGTTAATAATAACAACCAAGGGAATCATTAGTTCTAACATGTGAAGATAAGTATTTCAAATGTCTAGATCACCTATAATTTTTGTGATAGAAGACAATCTGATTACATAATAAATCCAAACAAAGCAAACTCATATTTAATTTTATACTTAGAAAAGAATAGTATTTTCTTGATTCAAAACCTATCCTTCAAATATAGGATTGAAGACCTTATGTTTTCATCTCAGTTGGTTGTTGATCAATATCACATTACCAATAGGTGGCTCAAGGGAACCCTAGAAACCAAAGTCAACAGACAATCAAATATATATTGAAACAAACGTCCTTTCGAAACAACCAAAACTGGGCACAACATGAGGAATAATACATTGCACAGATGTAGATGGCATAATAAAACATAAGCAATCTCGAGATGGCCTTTCCAAACATCAATGAAGTAATAGACAAAAAATGAAGGTGAAGTTTGCCATCAACATGGAAAAAATGAACACCACAAATTATCAAATGAAAAACATTAAAAGACTATTATAACGTATCACACATAACAAGACCCCATACATAAAAGTTTTCTCAGGAGATCATAATTAAGAATTAAATATTTTAATATTGCTCAATAAATATATTTGTGAAAGTCCATCAATAATGAGAGACATAAGGTATTGCATGCCGTGATAAGCCAACCAGCTTAGAATTAAGATGATCTACAAAGACGCCGAACACAAGGACGACCAATTCACAAAACAGGCACGAGCAATACTAACTAAATGGCTTCATATGTCGCCACCGCAACAGTTTCTGTACTAGTTTATCAGTGGAAGTCTGGAAGAGGATTCATTAAGTACATACTAGAATTGTCAACAATTTTAACACTAGAAAAATAAGTGCCAACATAGCACACGTTAGCACCACAAAGCAATGCTAATCCATGAATAGAGGCTTCCTAAAATGTCTCAATATACTCGGAGCCCTTTGCAACAAAATGGTCTCATGAACTTCTTAAATTCTCAACGAGAAAGACATGGCAACCCACAGGGAAGGTGCCAAATGCTGGATCAGAGTCAGCATTTGCAGTGGCTCTGGCCGGCGATCAACCTGCCCATTGTCTGGTGGCTGCTCTGATTAACTGAAGAGCTCAAATGTTTTCCATTCTATTTTCCTTTTCCGGTGCCGGTAATGTGCGTGAGACACATTTCCGACCATATGTTTATCCCCGTAAGAAGCCTATCGGCTAAATATATTATTAGAGGAGAAAATCTTTCGTCACCCCGGCAAGCCCCCGAGTCACCATTATCATAAGCTACACAAGTATCTTTACAGCCAGACGTAACAGGATCGCAATTCCCTTTATAATGCCCGCTAAAATATCCACAAAACCCGTCGTAGTCATATACCGTGGACTCCGCGCAATTGCCGACAAATTCGAAATTAGTAAATTATGTATATCAGAGTGTATTTAGCAAATAAATACTGATTAAAGAGAAGACGAAAAATGCATTTTACCAGACGCAAAACCAGAAGAGGCCACGAGCAATAACAAGAGCACGTATACGATTCCCTTCGCCATTTGTTATCTATTCTGTGAGACAAACCTTAATCATGCTACTATTTATAGTTGAACAAGGCAATTTATTTATTTATGGAATCTGTGGTTTGATGAGTTTCTATCGAAACTCCAAAATAATAACTTCTAACCACTCGTTAGTAGCGATGTTTGTGACAATACCTACAATGCTTCAGAGATTTTAATAATAACTTACAATGACAATATCAATTAATGCCCTTGTGACGGTACTTGCAAAGCTTCAGATAGTGCCCAATTTGGAGTTTTCCATTGCACTCCAATTTGGGCTTTATAATATCCGTAGTAGTCGTCAAATACCATGGACTCAGAATCTATTTAGCAAATAAACATTGATTAAAGAGAGGAAGAATGCATTTTACGAGAAGCAAAAACACAAGAGGGCATGACCAATAGAATCCCTTTTCCATTTGTGCAGTGAGTAATCTATTCCCCGAGAACAAGAGTATATAATCCCTTATCATATGTGCAATATTTTAAAGTTATCCATTATATAATTATACATGGTTGCATATAGGCTTACATCTTAATACGAGGACCACCATAATTATGTCCATATCCACCTCAACATATTGTTGTACGTTAAGCAATAGTGTTTTGGTGATTTTATGCTTCTATTAAAAAAATGCATTCTATTAGGGCCCGTTTGGTTGGGGAATTGAAAAATAATGCAAATTATGGTTATCTATACCCTGGTTATGCAAACCCCGGTTATGCTTTTTTGGGACTGTTTGGTTGCCCTGGAAGATGGATTTGTAAATCCACATTCCAACAGTTAAATCGACGTAGTGCTCCGGACCCGACAAGATATATAAA
>MU224815.1:438751-479965 GCA_018584345.1 Thuja plicata | reverse complement strand
CTTTTGATTTTAATAAGATTGTATTTTCTGTATGTTCTCCTTTACCAAGAGTTTGTGTTGAACTCATACTCTTGCTAAAGTGGGGGCTAAATGTATAGTCAAAAAATGGAAGCACTTCCATAGGAGAATAGTTTATCCTTTCGAGTGAGTGGTTTGGGGTCATGAAAAGTGCCTTTGAATGGGTTCCTAATCTTGACATGGCTTCCCCCCTAACCTGCCTTTCTAACCTCCATTTCCTGACCTAAATTCTGCATTCTGGGTCTCTGACCTGTGATCCTAGGATTTGGGGACAGGGTTGACCTCCTAGGATAGGGTTGACCTCAGCCTTGCCCTAGGAAAGGGTCAACCTTAGACCTATCCTAGGATAGGGCCAACCTCAAACCCTATCCCAAGGTCCAAATCCTGGGAACTTTTGGTTTTCGAGATGTCAGTCTTCACAAAAAGTCTATTCCCGCTTTCGGGTCGGCTATTTCAGGTTTCGAATTGGTTGATTCCTAAATTATATTTAATATAGGTCTTGTCCTAGGGGTAAAGGCTTAAATGATTATTTAATTATCCTATGTAGGCCTCCTTAGAAGATTGTGCCCTAGTTTCATATAAAAGGGAGCTTTCTCCTCTCATCTTCTCTAACCACGATCAAGCAATTGAAGTCTTCTAATCAAGCATCAAGCATCCTTATGAAGTGAAGTCCAAGAAAGAAATTAAGAAAGATTTTAAGCAAGCATCCAACATTCTCAAGTATCCATTTTCATGAAGGAGTTCTAGTGGAGGCCATTGAAGGATTCAAGTCAAAAAAAGTACCCTTTTGGTGATCTCTCCATCAATCTTCTTCCAAAGCCCTTGTCAAGTTCAAGAATCCATTCAAGACTTGGTGTTGGAGATCTACAAGCAAGAGATTGAAGACATCCTTCCATTCTATATTCCATTTTTTGAAGCATACTTGTGGATCCACGGATTTGAATCTGCCACAAGGACATTACAAGCAAGGTGAATTTGAGTTTTGCTTTGTTATTCTTTATGCAATTTTCAATTACATATATTAAGGTTAATTCCAAAACTGGGGTTTTACCAAGGCAAACCCCTTTCCCCCAACAAATAAACATTTTTATTGCAGGTACAGGTTTAGAATTGTAGATCCGAGGCCAGATTTGGATACCCTTTTCAGATTTCTTTCAGACTGTGCGAACGAGGACACTTTCGGAGATGAGCAGATCGAGTTGGAAAAAGTGGTACAGGGTCAACCTTTTTCATAAGAAAACATCAGAACGGAAAAATATTTTTGGGTTTTGTCCATCTCTGTGTTCCGGTTCGGTATCAACTATCAGCATCTCCAGAAACAGTCTACAGATATCAGAAAACAACAATCTTTGATCTCCAATATTTCAAGGTTAGTACTTTTCTATCATTCATTTCAATTCAAATCCTTAATCATTCTAAATCTATCACACATTTACATTCATTTCACACACACCACATTTTAAGAGGGAAACCTAGGATCTCCTTCTTTATTCTTATTTCCAATAGATTGATTCACTTATGCATTGATCCTTTTCGAGTTGATCAATTTGGATCCTTCCTTTGTGCATTTAAGAATAAAAGGAAATATCTTATTTATCCCTCCACTAAGAATTAAATGTAAGGTGATAAGTGATTTGACTATCAAAACACTCTTATTCCATTAACACCATTTTTCATCTTTACAGCTTTAAAATACTTCTGTAAAATCCAAGGAGGATGATCTTGAAGATACATTTTCTAATGTTCCCAATGGAGTGTTTCACATTGAGGATGTGCATGTGTATATACATTACAAGTTGGAAGATCTTCATGAATATGAAATATTTGATCAATATAGATCTTTGTGTTCAAATGGAGTATTGAAGGATCAGTTTCAAAGGTTAATTAGATTAACCTAGCACACTACAAATACATGGTCACTTTTAATGAACTGAAATGGATAAAGATAGTTCTAATATGGATTCATGATCAATTATTTTGTTTGGGTGATCAACCAGTGAAGATTAGTAAGGAATTGATTCATAAGGTAAATTGATTTAGTGCTATTGGAGAAGTACCAATGCTAAAATAAACTAAGAAAAAGGTTGTGGAATAGTTAAAAAAAATATGATGGGACATAAGAGTTATGATTATAAATGATATCATACAACTAGATGTGAAGTTCGCTTCAGTGTTACTGGGGTACAAAGTTTTTCACAATAGCAGAATAAATTCCATTTTGACAACTATCGTACATATTATTTGCTGGATCTTGATGGAGGATGTATAGTTTGACATGTGTGAAATAATGAGGCAATAGCTACTAGAGAACCTATAGAAAATGAAAAAGGATAAGTCACAAATATTTAAGTATAGTTCATTTTTTTTGCATATGTTTTTCTACTTGATGAATTTATTTTTGGGAGTCTTAAATGTAGCTTGGTAGAAAGATATTCTTTTGGAATTATAAATTTTGATGCAAGGAGGGTAGGGAGAACATAGGGACAAGGCACTGGCAGCTATCAAAACCAACCTTGCAGAACAACATGGAAGCAACAACATAAAAAGGGAGAGAAGAAAAAATAGTTCATATATTATTTCATCAAGCTCATTACATGTCAGGTTGTAAGGCCTTACCAGTTTTGGCCATATACATTCATATGTTTAAATAATAATCTTGATACATGGGAGGTTATAGACCTACGATTTGAAACTGCTAACCCTTAATCTTCTATCCCAAAAATGATGTCCCAAATCTAAGAACAAAAACCTAAATATATACAAGAGTCCACCAAAGAGGTCGACACTTAGTTCCTAAAGATACAACATAGAAAATAGAAAAGACCCATATTTATGTCCACACACATCCCAATGAGAGATCCCACATTAATTACACTATGGAAATTAAATGTAGAAGTCGGCCATAAAAAGATAAACAAATTGGTAAGAAGCCGACCGTGCAACTGTTTAAACTCAGTGAAAGAAACCATTGAGTAGCCAACATACACCAAGGCCCATTGGTAAAGCAAGATAGAAAAATTAACCAAGAAACAACAGTTACCGAGAACTTTACCGAGAAGCCTCCAAATGAGCTACAAAACTAAAACAAAAATATTTTGGTTGATCAAAATTTCCAAAGAACCCAAGATGCTTCATATTCAAACATCCAGGGTTGAAAGAAATGATTCTCTGAATCACGTTTCAGTTCTAGCCTGAATTGGATCCAACTCAGATTGAGAAATCCAAGATGAGTCCTCCAATGGTCTTTTCTTCCATTTTATCAGACATTCTATGTATTCCTTTCCTCTTGTACTTTTGCCAACTCTCTGTTTCAAAATCTGCTCAACTTCCTCTATCTGTTTCTTGGGATAATCACTTGGTACTATCACTTATTCATCAAGATCATGATATTCAAATAAGTCTACAATATTGAATATAGGTGCTATATCCATGTCATTAGGTAATTCTACTTCGTAAGCATTTCCACTATCAAATATTCTCAATATTTTGCGAGGATCAAATTTCTTCATCGTCAATTTTCCATATGTTTCAATAGGAAAGTCTTTCTTCAAATGAACCATTACTGCATCACCAACTTCAAAAGTTCTATGTCTCCTTGATTTATCTGCATTATCCTTGTATTTATGATTAATTTTTTCCAACTTCTATTTTACATCCTCATCCAATGTCTCCATGAACTCAGCAAACTTTTCTTCTTCGACACTTCTTTTCTCTTCTCCAATAATATTTCTCAAGTCTAATATACCTCTCAGTTGTGTGCCATGAACAATCTCAAAAGGTGTCTTTCCATTACTTCTATTTAGTGAACTATTATATGCAAACTCTTCTTGTGCCAACATCAAATCCCAAATACTCGGTGTGTCTCCAACTAAGTATCTTAACAAGTTACCCAAACTTTTGTTTAGAACCTTTGTTTGTACATCAGTTTGTGGGTGAAATTTAGAACTATACTTCAACTTGATGTCCAACTTATTCCAAAGTGTTTTCTAAAAATAGCTAACAAACTTACTATCTCAGTCACAAATGATACTCCTCGGTAATCCATGCAAACTGACAATCTCCTTAAAGAAAAGATATGTTATATGTACTGCATCTGATGTTTTTCTGCATGGTATGAAAATTTTCAACTTATGAAATCTATCCACAACAAAAAAAATGGAATCATTACCTCTTGCTATCCTCGATAAGCCAAGAACAAAATCCATACTAATACCAGTCCAAGGTTTCTCAGGAACAGTAATCGGTGTATATAAACTAGTATTCTTACTTACTAGTCCTTTTGCAACTTGACAAACCCCACAACTTTTCACAAATTCTTGGACATCCTTATACAATTGAGGCCAAAAATACCTTTGCTTCAGCAAACTCAATGTTTTATCAATACCAAAATGTCCAGCAAAACCACTAATATGTTTTTCCTTTATCAAATTAGTTCTTATTGATCCTCTTGGTATGCACAACTGAATACCTTTGAACAACATATTTTATTGAATGAAATAGTCTTCATACTTACTTGGTTTATTTGGAATAGGTGCTCTACACACTCTCCACTGCTTAGAAAAATAAGGATCATTTTTATACAAATTATTCATGTCATCAAAACCAGGAATGTCAATTCTCATTTCATTCAACAAAGATTTTCTTCTACTTAATGCATCAGCAACTTAGTTAGAAACTCCACTCTTATGCTTTATCACAAAAGTGGAACTCTGCAAATACTCTACCCATTTCATATGTCTCTGATTCAAAGTATTCTGCCTACCAAAATACCTGTAAAGCCTTATGATTAGTATACAACACAAATTCACTCGGCATCAAATAATGTCTCCATTTCTTCAGAGCTTGAACAATAGCATAGAATTGTTGATCATAGAGAAAATATTTCCTTTTAGCATCATTCAAATTTTCACTAAAGAAAGCAATTGGTTTACCTTCTTGAGTCAACACAGCTCCTATTACACTGCCACTTGCATCACATTCAACTTGAAATACCTTAGTGAAATCTGGTAAGGCTACCACATGCAATTGAATGACCTTCTACTTCAATGTATCAAAAATATTATTAGCCCCATGGGTCCATTTGAATTCTTTTTTTCCTCCTCTCATTGTCTTAGTCATAGCATAACAAATAGAACTAAAATTTCTGATAAACTTCCTATAAAAACATACCAATATATGAAACGATCTTACCTCACTTAGATTCTCAAGTGTAGGCCAACTAAGTATAGCTTAAACTTTCTCAGGATCCATCTTCGAACCATTAGCTAAAATCACAAAACCTAAATACACAAGTTCTTTCATGAAGGAACACCTTTTCAGATTTATCAGCAAATTTTCCTCTTTCAATCTTTGCAATACTTGTCTTATATGCATCAAATTATATTCTCTAGTCTTACTGAATATCATAATATCATCCAAGTATTCAATCACACACTTATTCAATAATTTCCTCAAAACCTCATCCACTAACCTCATAAATGTACTTGGTGCATTAGTTAAACCAAACGGCATAACCAACCATTCATATAAACCTTCCTCTATCTTGAAAGAAGTATTCCACTCATCACCTTCTCTAATTCTAATCAGATGATATCCACTTTTCAAATCAATTTTGGTAAAATATTTTTCTCCACTCAAACAATCCACTATATCATCCATCCTTGTTATAGGAAACCTATACTTAATCGTGATCTTATTGATTTCTCCTGAATCAGTGCACATTTTCCATCCTCCATTCTTCTTATGTGCTAATACAACTGGTACTACACATGGAATCAAACTTTCTATGATCAAACCCTTGTTGAACAACTCATGAACTTGTCAGTTGATTTCTTCATCTTAGTCAGTGTCAACCAATGTGGTGCCTTGTTTGGTAAACTACCTCTAGGAATAAGATCCATACAATGACTAATATCTCTCATTGGTGGAAAACCATTAGGTAAATTATCTAAAATGATGTCCTTGTACTCGGTGATCAATTTCTCAACTTCTGTAGGAATTTCATCTTTTGTATTCTTACTCGATTTATTAGGAATCAAAGCATAAAAAATTTCATTTCTTTTCAAATCCTTAAGAAACTGTCTACCTTCTAGCAAACAATCTTTCACAGATGTACATATCTCACCAACACATTCTTCAACCAAAGGTAACAAGATTTTTTTCTTACCATCAACCCAAATAGTATATCTATTCACTCTTCCATCATGTATAGCATGTCTATCATATTTCTAAGCTCTACCCAAAAAAATATGACAAAAATCCATTGGCATAATATCACACAACACCTTATCATAATAATTTCCAATTTTCAGATTTACAAAACATTGTTCACTCACCATTAATGTATGCTCATCATTGATCCATGAAATATGATAGGGCTTTGGGTGCTTCATTTTTTCCAACTACAACTTTGTGACCATCTCCTCAGATGCTAGATTCTCCAATCTTGCACTATCAACAATTACTTTCCAAACTTTGTCTACAACTCTACATCTGGTCTTGAAAAACCTTTTCCTCACAAGATCTTGCTTATCTTTGTGACTCCAAAGTATCCTTCTAATCATTAGATTTCCTTCCTTCTTAGGTTCATTCGGTGACTCTTCTTGCACCAAAGAATTTCTGCTACGAAAAAATTTCTTGTTTGCATGTGTGCACTCAAAATATCTATGTCTTTCCTCACCACAATTGTAACAAGTTCCCTGAAACCCTCTTCTTCTATAGCCACCTTAGGAGTAGTTGCCTCTTCCACAAAATGAACTTCCACCTTTCTATTTTGTATTTCCTTTGTCTTGATATGTGTCTGAATTTATCTTTTCTGGTTCAGATCTTTTGTTTTCACCATGAGATCTGCCTCTTCCTCTAGGGAATCTACCACCTTTTCCTCTTTTCCTTTGTTCATATCTTTTGTTCAATTTAACCTCATCTTTTAGGGAAAACTGATACGCCTCTTCAATGCTCTCCATCTTTACCAAAATGATCTCATCTTGTATAAAACTTCTTAATCCATTCAGACATCTTGCTATTCTTTCAAGTTCATATTCAACATGTCCAGATCTGATGTCTAATTTGTAGAATTCTTCAGTATAATCTCTTACCAAGCTATCTTTTTGCTTCAAAATTTGCAATCTCCATACTAGGTTAATCTATTAATCACATGGTAGAAACTTTCCTTTCAATTTTTTTATCATCTTATCCCATACCTTGATCTTGTCTTTTCCTTTCTTCTTCTGATCCAATTGAAGATGCTCCTACCACAAGGATGCATTACCTGTCAACTTTTTTCTTGAAATATTTTCCTTCTTCTCCTCTAATACATGCTCCTAATCAAAGTATTTTCCATCTCGATTGTCCAATCTATCAATTCATCAAAATCCAACTTTCCACTGTACTTCAGAGGATTAAACTGAGGTGTGGACTTCAAACTTGTCAATGCTCTTTGGACTATCTCTTCTTCCTGATCCATTACAAGTGTATGTGCAATTTCTCCTTGCACTTCTTCCAATTCATCATCACTAGCATCTTCAAGATGTCTTCCTCTGTGCTAGGGTGTCTCAACAACTTCCAATCTTGTAGACATATGTCTTAGCATATCATCTAGAACTGGATCTACATTCACTAATAAAAGTCTGCCCAATTTTTGACGATAATAGGTCAATTTTGTGACTGAAAAAGGTCAATCAGTCGACCAAGGTTGATGTGGAAGTTATTTTATCAAAACTCACGACGACTGGAATATTCATTGTAAAACTGATGACCAAAAGGTAAAAAAAAGGGCTCCATGAGAGATATTGTGTGCACCTTTCACCCTAATCCCTTTTCATAGTCTATCACTTTTACGATGGGAAACCTATATAAATGATGTTATTGTTGATGCAAGAGAATGAAAAAAATGACAAAATTATGTCGACCAATTCATCGTTGATATAGGTTTCTCATCGACCCTAGAAAGGTTGAAAAAGTGATGAGAAGTTTGTAATATATATATATATATACACACACACACACACACACACACACCCATCTTGTAAATCTTAAAATTTGAATGATGGTTGTCGAGCTTCTCTTTGTTTCAAGAATTGTTTAATATTCTCTACTTAATAGGTCAAACCACGTGAAGGTGGAAGCTCATATGGCCCCTTCGAAGAGCCTCTTATGACCCTTTATGAAACTTTAAGACCTCTAAGGTGTATTATTAGGGATCAGAAAGGGTCATAAAGTGTCATAAGGGGTCCTAGGACACAACAACAGAGAAACATAAATGTAGGCATCATTGTCACAATTTTTTGGAGATACAGCATAATTGAGTGGTATACCCAGACAATGAAACACAACCACTACTCCTCCAGTTCCAAGTTGACACTACAGGATCCAAAAACCATAGATAAGGAATAAATTTAGATAGCAGAGGAGGAGGGCCATAATGACCAAAATAATATAGGGACCCTATATTTTTTTGGTCATTATGGCCCTCCTCCACTCTCTAAATTTATTCTTGGATCTTGCAGTGTCAACTTGGAACCGAAGTAGTGGTTGTGTTGCATCATCTGGGTATACTATTTAATTATGTTCTGTCTCCAAATAATTATGACTATGATATTTACATTTATATTTCTCAGCTGTTGTAATATCTACATTTATGTTTCTTACCTGTCGTGTTTATGTGATGCATGTTCTTTATGTGTTTGGCTTCTGTTATGCCATACATACCTGTCCCTACATTTTGTGTTCAAAATGTTGGGTCCCCTCTTTTTGCTTTGGCTCTTGCCTTGCCTTGTTTCTTTATTTTCTTCTCTAGCCTTTCCCTCCCATGAGGTTTCTTTTCTTTCTACTTTTGTCTTCTTATGTCCCAGGGACGCACTCCCAGAGTTTTTTCTTCCAGAGCCAGATTCTAGACTCCAAGATTCTCTGCCACGATGTCTTCTTCTCGCAAGAAGGTATGGTCACATGGAATCCCCAGCCCCGGAGTCTGGAGGTTTTCCTGTTCCAGATTTTGTGGAGGAGACTGTAACTTGATTTTACCTTGGGTATAAATAGAAATTACCTACCACTTTTACAGTCACCACAATTAAAGCACTTAGAGCTTTCAGAGATTCCTAGGTGATTAAACTGTGATTAAGTTGTGAATTACTCTGTGCTTAGTGGTTGATTTCAAGCTCATTTTTGGTGTGCTGGTTAGTGATTGTTCAAAGGTTGAGATTTTTGCAGAGTGCTCTTGGTTCCCTTCTCCCCTTTCTTTCCTCTATGCTTCCAGGTAGGTTCTCTGGTTTCTACTTTTTGTTCTTTCTGGTTTTGTTTTTGTTTCATTTTCTTTGGTTTTACAGTTTCAGTTTTTTGTGTTTCGCTTATGGTTTGCCTCCCGTTGGTGGGTTGGCTTTGCCAGAGGGTTGTCCACCCTCTGTGTAGTTTTAAGCTAGTTTTTATAATCTACATTGTCTAGGGTAGGCCTTGGGCCTATGTAAATGTGTATAGTCATGTAAATAGTCTATTAAAAGCTTGTAAATACTGTGTATTTTAATGTATATATATTTCAGCCTTTGGTCCTCTATGTTTTTGTATATATTTCTTGTGTATATCCTTTTGAGTTCATGAGTTCCTCATGCTCTGTCATGTGTTTTCACTTTCCAGACCAAGCTCATTGAGATAGAGTCTCCACGGTTCCAACTTAGCACCTCGCTAGTTTGAGCCATGGTGGCTTTATCTCTCCTCTATCTCATCACCTTAATGGTGGGATTAATTTCCCATGAGTGGGCATTCATTTTACCCAGTGTTATCCCACTTGTCATTATTAATGCCTTTATGTCACCTGTGACGTGACCACGTGCCAACCCACGTCAGCCGAGTATGGTTCCCCTCTATTCACGTCAGCACGACAATGGCTTGTTTATCCATACCCCTTGTCCTACACTTCCCCTTGTCATTTGGTCCAATCCCCCAAAGTCCTATTCACGTCTATCTCAAGTATTTCAGGATTTTGGTATGTACTAACACTTATTGAATAGGTGTAGGGTGGTGACATTTTCCCCAAAGTTTTAAGGTTCTTTATGTATACCATATTCTAACGGTTCTCTGGTCTTGTAGGTTGTAGATAAGCTAATCAAAATGTCTGAAGTAATCACCCCTCCTGATAGCCCAAAACTACCTACCACTTCTACCCAGGTGGCCACCAAAACCAAGACCAAAAGGTTGTTAGCAAAGTTGTCCTTGACCTCCAAATATCTAAAGGAGGGTGTTATCATGGGATCCAAGGTGGATTCCAGAGTTCAAGAAATAACAGACATGGATCTTGAACCTTGGGCTGAAATGTAAGGTTTGATCCAAGCCATTTACTAGTTAAAGGTCACCAGAGACAATTTGGCCACTCAACTAGCAGCCTCCGGCATCATCAAGGTGGAAAAATTTCCTTGTTCGGTGCAATCAGCAGAGTTAATACTCTAACTAGTGACTTTGTATGATGCACCTACTCAGACTATTCTACTCCTGAATCCCTAGCCACTATTGTATCTAGCAACAATTTTCACCCTGGATGCAACAACTTTTGCCTCAAGGCTGGGGATCCCATAGTTCAAAGGATCCATTATTTGGAATCAGGTCTAGACGTTGCAGGAGTTCAAGGATGCTGCCCTTATCTCCTAGCAACATCTCAATAGCCAGTGGCTGAAATCCCCAAAGAGGGATTATAGGAGGATGAAGATGGAAATTCCCCATGGGGAGTTCAAAGAACCCATTCAGGCGGGCATTATATTATTGTGCAGGATCTTCAGATTTCCACATGCTAGGGATTTCTTGGTATGGATGTACTACTTTCTATACTGTATCACCACATGTAGTCAGACCTTCAACTGGGTAGCTATAATAACCAATCACGTGGACACGCAGCTGAAGGGTATTGTCCAGCATTCCAAGTTTTACATGACATCATACATGTGATGGGCACTTTCCCAATAGAGACCAACTTTTCTAGGATTGGGAATAGTTGGGGAACTTGGGAATGGGTCAGGTCAAGTGACACCATGGGATCATTATCCCCAAATATAATGGGAACTTAGCTTCACAAATTTCTATCAGGTAAATGATGCTTTCATTTACCACAACATCCTAACACTTACTCGGGATTCTGGGTATTGACTGTCATAGGCGGCGATGAATCTGGTCACCACCTACAACCGCTATTTCATTAAATTCCAACACCACACCTACATTCGGCTGACCGAATTCTCCAAGAAGCCCCATCTCCTTCCCTAGTATTGTGGGGATAGAATTATTCTCTTAGAGTTCTGTCGATAGATGATGGATGTGCATGCCTTCTTCACATTGAAGAAGGTAATCAATGTCCCATTCCCATTTTCATGTGAGAATTATACATGTAGCCTCACCATAACAAGGGAGGCAAATAATGAATTGAAAAGCCTGGGACTGGAGGAATTCCACCACGCGAGGAAAAATTATGATCCACTAGGCAAGATTGCCACAGTGCTTCCCCAGGCATCTCCGCCACATGAAGAAGACATTGAAGAAATTTGGACAGACTGCCAAGATATTTTTGATCTCTGGGCGTGACAGCATTCATAGATGAGCAAAGGGCTCATGAAGACACTTGACCTTTGAACTTTTCTGGAGGGATTTTCAGATGATGGGCCGCTAGAGGATCCAACATATACAGGACAAGGACATGACAAGTTAGATCTTCCTTTGATGGATTGGGCCACCCCAAAGGACCTAAAAATTAAAGGGGAGTGTTTCCCTATTTTGGAAGCAAGTAACCAGTATTTTTCATGAGCGTGTCCCAAGAGCACCTAGAAGAAATCAATGATTTGTAAGGCCACTCCCTCTTCTACCGGTGTTGGATCTTCTTCATCCTCTGCTGCCTCCTGACCAAGCATGAGGAAAGGAAAAGAAACTAAGGGCACTCCAGCCAAGGCACCTCCCCAAGTTTGGACCCTTCTAATGGACCAACTACAACAAAAAATTGAGTTAGCAAGGCTAGCCAGCCAGTAGATAAGTACACAGATATCCTCCAGCCTCCTTGCAACTCCAATGTCATTTGCTTTCCCAACAAGATCCCCATCATTGGCTGTAATGATGAGCAGACAGACTTTCACTGAGGCAAAGTCTACCAGAATTTTGGATACCGGGGTTCCACTGACAAGAAAGAAGACGAAGGTGAGCCCTGCACCAAGCGCAGTTGCCAGTCCTAGTATGCCGTATGTGCCCCAGGTGGATGTCAGTTTGGACTCTCCTGAACTTGAAAATATTTCTAAATCCTCGCCCCCACATGATGAATTTGATGACACTTTCTTAGCAGAGGAGCTCATGGACCTCCAACAAGGTATAAGTCATGCGGTGGAGGGAATTGTTGCTAAGGATAAGGAAGAGGTCCCCGTAGAAAAGGAGATCAAGGAAGAAGAAGATACATCATAATAAGAGGCCCAGGAGGAAGCACAAATGGGGCCTGAGAAGGAGAAGACACTGGTCCAAGAGACCGAAGATACACCAAGGCAACCCCACAGATGAACAACCAATGATTGGGAAACCTGGACCTTCGGGATCAACTGTGCCCCCTTTCATCATGTTCCAGATGCCTTTGGTTACTCAGGGTGATCAAGTTCCCTGGAGCACATTTGGTGAGGTAGTAATAGTAACTACATTGTTAAACTTCAGCTAGAGACCTTACCCACTTGTAGAGGATATTCCGGTGGAGGAGAATGTTTCAGCAGATGAGGCTAATGAAGCCCATGAACAGTAGCAGCAGATTGATCAGGAAGAAGAAGAAGGTGCAAGATGTAGATGGGTGGGCTGCTGAGCAAGTAGCCTCCATGAGACAATTTCTAGTGGTGTCCCTCATAGATCTTTATCGGTTCAACACTCTTCTTAGCCAAGCAAATGGCTCCACTCTTATATGGGAGCAAGATTTAGCAAAGTATGAAAAATGGAAGGCCGGGCTAGAAGAAATTTGCAACATAGGAGAAGAAGTCACCAAGGGGGAAAGGATTTTGGGAGATGAATCATATGATTCCCTCCAATCCCGTTACTCCAGACATGTCCTTAGGATTGAGCTATACAAGGAACTAGTTAAGGCCTTGAAAGAAAAAGTGACAATGGCCTAATACCTCTTGGGCCTGTTTCAAGCATTCGTGGCTAGAGTATCGTAAGTTGATCCCTTCACAACTAGAATGTGTGCCCCAGAGGATTGCATCCTTAGGAAGTTTGATGAATGGATGGAGTCCCTAAATCTTCCTGTCAGAGATTTTAACCAGGGAAGGTTATCCAGATTGTCCAAGACAATGATCTGGTCACATGACACCATCAATATGGTGGATGAATTCCAGAATGGGGTAGGAGATGTTGAGGAAGCTTTGGAGGCTATTCACAGTCAGTGGGATAGTATCAGAGATATAGATGAAGAAAGCATAAGTCAAGTGTTGGAGGCTTGGGAAAAATCATAAGGAACAATAAAGTTCTTCAGAGTCCGGATAATCTCACCAACTATGTATCAGTTGTATTCTTTATTCTATGAGGCACAAGCTTCCGGATCCTAGAATTTTGGATCCTATAATTTTGTATTCTTTAAGTGACCCATATCTCAGTTCCCAAAACTGACAGATCACTTTTAAGGTAGTTAATGAAGGGTGTTAGAAAGTAGGTAACTCCAAAAAGGCACGTCGGCTCGACAAGAGGGTTCTGGCAGGTGGTCTTCCCAAGGCGCCGCTTCAATGTAACACTTGGCACATTAGGGACAGTGAGTCACTCTCCCATTTATGAGGCATGTAGCCTTGATCCCCAAGGGATCAGATTTCTTCTCTTCTCCTCCTGACTCTTTCCTTGAGGCCAATTCTTCTACTCCTATTTTCTTGTCTTATTCTTTTGACATGTCAGACCTTTTCCTTCTCGAGGTCTTTTGTAGCATGGCGCAGATAGTACTGGCCACCAAAAATAGTATTATATTGTTAAGTGTAAAATAATTTAGGTTAGTTTTAGGTCAAATATTGTGTATAAATAACAAGTCTAACCTCATTCCAAGGGTTGATGAATTGATGATTTTGCAGTCCATAGCTAATAGCATTTCAATTTTCTTAGTTCTTAGTTGCAGAGCTCAATGCTCCTTAGTTTTAGAAGCTTTCAGTAGTCAAATGCTCCCTTGGAGCCACCAATGCTTGCTAGGAATATGTTAATGAAGAAGGAAGGTTTCTATCAATGATGTTGTTAGCATTCTGATCTCTGGGTTGACGGTATTTTATGCACTTTATGTTCTTATGTTCTTTGCTCTAATACTTTAAGTAGATTAACAACCTCCTTTTCCTTTGCTATTGATTAAATATGAGCTGATGGTTTTGTATTTCTTCAGTATTTAGTGTAGCATGTTAGAGCATTGTCGATGTTCTAAATGTTTAGTGTAGATGGAATATTTCTAACTCTATAGTAGCTTTTGAAGTTTATTTGGTAAAGTTAGTAGATGATTGAAGGAAACCCTACTTACTTAAATCCCCAAAGAAGGCGAGCCATGATGACCAGCTATCCCCCCGAACAAAATAGTCACATCTCCCAACTAAGCTCCCACACTGTTGGGACCCGACTCTCATGTGCTTGAAGGCCTGGGGAATCTCATTTCCCTAGACAACCTTTATAGGTGAAGTTGGTCGGTACCCCGGTACCTGGTGACAACTTAGATCTGTTGGCAGACCTAGTCACAAAGACCCATCAATAGAAACTAGCTCTAGAAGGAGGGCATGAAGTCATCACCCTCTATGGATTTATATTTTACACCGCCCAAGGGTTCCCCAAGCCATATTTTTAGTTTTCAATAATTCAGTGGGATTTGATCATTTTCACCAGCCAGATTTGAAAGAGTCCTTAGATCAACTCCCAATCCCGAAAGGTTTGTCAAACTCGAGCCTCCCGCTCCAAAGAAATGGACCCCAAAAGCCAATTCAGCCACCATTAACTAGGGATATAGCACATCCCAGAATACCCAAGTCCCCCAGATGACCCCAAGAATTAACGCTCAACCTAATCAAAATCCAACACCCCTGATGGCTACATATTTTGGAAATATCAGGTCCCTAATGGGAATTTTTTTGGGTGTAGCTAATGATCTACCTTCACACCAAGAGAAGATTTGTCCCTGATATGATTAGATAGGCTCATGAATCACAGAATAACATCTACATGCATACAAAGATGCCATGAACTGACATCAAATTCAACATCAAGACGTTGTGACCCGGATGTTCCCTCTATTCCTAGGACAAAATGAACTTAATTGGTACCTTAAGCTTCATGCCAACTCCATCAACAGTTGGAAGGACATGGAAGATGCCTTTCTAACTTCCTTTCACATACATGTGGACCCATTGTGGTCCTAGAACTAGTTCATTTCTATCAGGAAGGAACCAAATCAGCCCCTTGCAACATTCAACCATCAATTCCAGTGTGCCTTGAAGTGGTCTACAGGTCCCTTCATCCCATCTGTGGATGTAACTATCTAGACCTATCTCAAAACAATGGACCCCTTTGTTGCCACTCTCCTCTGGAGAACTACCACCCTCAGTGACCAAGATACTTTGGTGAAGGTTTACAACCTAGCCTTGGAGTTGTCCTGTGGTCTTAAAAAATCTCCGGGCGGGATTGGGTAGAGCATGCCATTTAACATGATACCCGATGAAACTTCTTATGCTGAGGGATATAACCACAATCAGGAAATGGGTGCCCCCATAATGGCTATGAATCCCCCACCATCGCTAATAGAATAATAGGCTTGGTATGTGTATCCATCTCAAACCCAGACAACACCAGGTCTGGAATCTTTTCCCTAGAACCAGCCGTAGAAAATGCAACAACCATAGACACAACCACCCAGAGTGCCTTTCTTTCCATCATTCACAGCTAGAGGATTGCTGCCCTCGACTCTGAAAAATGATGCTGCTTTCCCAGGAAACCAACAACAACAACTGTCACACTGTGACGCGAATACCTAGTTGTCTGCCGAGGTTGAATCCCTCTAGTGAATGTTATCTACACTGACTATGGACATGGGTCAACTGAAGATGGGGTCCTTTGCACCCCACAACACCAATGCCCAGAGAGGGAATATTTTCTCTGGCCAATGAAACAACAATGTCAGAGGAAGAAATTTCAACAACGGACATCGACCCAACCAACAGCAATGGAATAACAATGCTAGTACTGGAGGCCCTCCTCCAAACCAAAACACCAATCAGGGTAGTGCTGCACCTTCCCATTTCACGCCAGTCATAGACTTCCATCCCATGACCAACTGGTGTAGATTACATGACAGAGGCTCTCACAATTAGGTAAACTGTGCCACACTGGAGAAATTCATCATGATTTCCTAGTAGGACATACAACAAGCTTCTGATCCTACTCCCCCAGAACCTCTTATACAAGATCCCACTCATGGTATATTCTCTTGTGAGACTGTCTTCTTTGGAACAGGCAGAGAAGATGAGTAGGAACCTGAATTACAGGGGTTCTTTGATGAATCTATTCTGGCCTTTGAGGCCAATGCCTTCACCAACCCATGGAATTCCTACAACACTCAGACTCAGGCTAGTACAGGACCAGTTTACATGCCCACACCTCCCAAAGACACTCCTCCCTGGGACAACATGACTGATCAGTTTGTCCCTCCAAAAGGCCCTGGCTCTAACCAAGCTAAGGACCCAGCTGAGGGAAGCCACTCATTCCCAGGAGGAAGGTTTGACATCATGAAGGTGTTAGAACAAATGACCACCTCCATGACCTTGATGGAGGTTTTGTTTAACTATCCCAAGCAGAACAAGTCTCTTCTAAAACTCTTGGGAAACCTGTAAGCCATCAGTCGCCCACCCAAGACTGTCTCTTTTGAGGATGCCAATGTGGCTGTCTCTCAAGGTAACACTGAAGATCATCCCTTCTTACTAGGCTTGAACATACAAGGAAACCATATACAGAACTAGCTATTAGATTCTGAGGCTTCGGGAAACATCATGCCTTTATCCATATGCCATAAGCTCAAATTTTAACCCACCCCATCTAATGTTGTAGTAATCCAGCTGGATAAAACTACTGTAAAAATGGTGGGTGAACTGAAGAACGTTTGGATTCCACTCATCCAGGACTCTAGGATAGCCAGCATAATTGACATCCAAGTGGTGGAAATATTAGAGACTTATGAGATGTTACTAAGTCACAATTGGTACAAGTCCCTGAACGAGTATTTCTCAACTGACTTTTCCCACTTGTGGCTCTCTTGGGAAGGATAATCTAACTAGGTCCGGGTTGAAAGTGAGCTTTAGATGAAACAGGCCATCACTAAAGTTGGGAGGGTGAATGAGGTCCTCTTCTCTGAGACTTCCCCCAAGGTGTACCAACCCCTTGAGATCTTAACATTCAATTTCACCCCCAGGGAGGACCCCATAGTTTTACAAAGAACCGAGGACCTGAAAGAAAAATTGAGGGTTGAGGTTAACTCTCAAGGTGCCGTAGCGACCCCTGCCATACTCTTTTCCTATGCTTGGTGTCAGGTACATTACCAAAACATTCGGAGCTAGAGTGTGAACCTTTCTTTGCCACTGCTACCCGACACATTAATGCCCTCTGGAAGAAAGAACATACAGTTGATTTCCTGGGACCCAGTGCTTCTACTGGCAATGCCTTTTTAGTGCCATGCGTCTGGGGATCCCAACCAGAAATCCCTCCGAAGACAAACCCCACCCACGTACCATCAGCACCAGAGGAAACTCCTCCCAACCTTCCAAAAAAGAATCCAAAGACCACTTCGTCTTCCCAGCCCTAGACAAAAAATGATGACTTGTGGACCCTTAAGTTCGACAGGTCCTGATCCAAACAAGGTTGTGGGGCCAGAGTGGAGTTGATCAACCCACAGGGGAAATCCTTCCTCCTATCATATAGGTTGTAGGTCAACTACACGAATAACATCATGGAGTACGAGGCTTTGGTCCTTGGACTCCTATTTTCACTAAGGAAAGGAATCACTCACCTCTGAGCCCTGGGTGATTCAGAATTGATTGTTAAATAGGTTCAGAGTCAATGCACCTGTCACGACAAAAGGTTGGTCACATACCGCAACTGGGCATGGAGCCTTATCAAATATTTTTATGCCTTTGGCATCGATCTTATTCCCTAGAGATAGAATTATGGCCCAGATACCCTTTCTGTTTCTACTAGCACGCTTCAGCCAATGGCTGGCTTGTGACTTCAGAGATTCTCTATTGAGATGATCCCCACCCCATCCATTCCAAATAATGTCACCCATTTTTAGGTCTTTGAGGATGATCAACATATCTTGGCCTTTATGGCCAATGTTGGTTTTTTCAAAGACCAGACAGTGGAAGAAAGAGATCATGATGATACTAGACAAGGTGACAAAGATGACGGGATCATGGACCTACCAACCAATACCATCCTTAAGGGAATGGTCACACTTGAACAAATCTTCAACTTGGATCATTGGGGCTAGGAAAAGATATTATCCTCCTCTGAGGGAGGAAAATTTGAGAAAGTGAACATCGGCCAGCCCAGTGAAGAGAAAATGATACACATTGGCACCTCCTACTCCCCAGAGGAGAAGGAGAAGATTCTCGCAGTTCTCCAAGAATAAATTGACATAATCACATAGGGGTATGAGGACTTAATAACCTATGATACATCCATCATGACTCATACTATCCCACTCAAACCTGATGCTAAGCCTTTTCGGCAAAAAAAAAGACCGGTCAACCCACTGATTGAGCCTCTAATTTATTAGGAGGTTCAAAAACTACTGTCAGACTGGATAATCTTTCCAATCTAGCACACTACATGGGTTTCTAACCTCACCCCTGTGAGGAAGAAAAGTGGTGAGATTCGCCTTTGTATGCATTTCCAAAATTTGAACAAGGCATCCAAGAAAGATAATCATCCTCTCCCCTCATTGGATGAGGTATTGTAAATTGTGAACGGATCACAAATGATGTCTTTGTTGGATGGGTACTCTGAGTATAACGAAGTCATGGTTAAATATGAAGATAGAGACAAAACTGTGTTTACCACCAAGTGGGGAATGTTTTCCTACCAGAGAATGCCCTTTGGCCTCATCAACGTAGGGGCCACATTTCAAAAGGCTATGGACATTGTGTTCAAAGGCCTTGTGAACCGGTGTATAATAATCTACATGAATGATTTGACCGTCTTTTTCTAGGATAGGTGTGATCATTCCGCCCACCTCGCCCAGATTTGTGAGAGATGTCACCGGTATGGAATATTACTCAACCCTAAGAAATGCATATTCGAGGTCACTAAAGGGAAGTTTCTAGGGCATATTGTTTCTGAGAAGGGTATATCCATTGACCTTGAGAGATTTGGAGCACTGCTAAACCTACAACTGCCTGGAAACAAGAAGGAAATGAGATCTTTCTTTGGGAAGATCAATTTTGTCTGGTGGTTCATCACTGGATTCGCTGAGATCATGAAGCCACTCAACAAGATGATGAAGAAAGATACTAAAATTTAGTGGAGTCCTAAAGAAAAGTGGGCATTTTCCCAGATCAAACCAACAATAATAGAGGCCCTAGTCCTGGCTAGTCCAGACTATTCCCTCCCCTTTTACATTTATTTATTTGCTTCACCGCATTCTTCCATAGCAATTTTGACCCAGAAGGTCAAAGGGGAAGAATGACCAATAGCTTTCATGAGCTCCCCCTTTAAGAATGCCAAAGTCTAATATTCACCCTTGGAAAAATAGGTCTTTTCTCTCATTCACTTCGTGAAGAAATTCTGGCATTATATTCTCTGGAGCAAAGTGCATGCCATCATCCCAGACCAGGCAGTAAAATCTCTGCTTATGTAGAGGGAGTTGGGTGAGCAACGGGGGAAATGGATGGCCATCCTCCAGGAATATGATTTGGAAATGCGACCCATGAATATAGTCCAAGGACAGGGACTATCTAGTGTAATGGTAGAAGAGACTCCACACATCGAATGTCAGACATATACAGTGGAGTCCATCACTCAGGATCCATGGTACACAGACCTGGTGTACTTATTGTTGAATAATAGATGCTCGGAGGGATTTCCTCTAAACAAATTTCATGCCCTGCGGTTGAAAAGCACACACTTCATGATAAAAAATTCCACGCTTTTTCGCAGAAAATATGAGGGAGTGTACCTCTGGTGCATTGATAGGGTCCAAGCTACAAAGATAATCAAAGAATTCCATAGGCAGTTTGGAACTGGGCATGGCTTAGCTGATGCCACTATCCATCAGATCCTCTAGGCCAAATATTATTGGCCCTATATCTTTAAGGATGTCTACACTCATGTACAGAAGTGCCATACTTGCCAAACCATGGCACATCGTGAGAAGAACCCGGCTATGCCTTTGCAACCGGTCTTTGAAGCTAGACCTTTTCCCCAATGGGTATTTAACTTTATCAGGGAAATCAACCCTAGCTCATCCGCCAACCACTGGTATATTCTCACTACTACTGATTATTGCACTCGGTGGTCTGAAGCAATACACTGTAAAAATAACACGGCAGACGTAGTCATAAAATTCCTGGAAGAAAACATTGTCACAAGATTCAGAATGCCGTTTTCTATAGTATGTAACAATGGTCCAACATTTTCTTCGGCCCAATTACTTGAATGGACCTATGATATGAAGATCAATCTGAATTTTTCCATCAACTATTACCCCCAGGGTAACGGTGTTGCTGAGTCAACCAACAAAAATTTTCTTGAAGTGATCAAACACCTGTTAGAGCAGAATCCCTGGGACTTGCACCAAAAGCTGAGATTCACCCTCTGGGTGGATCATATTCAAATTAAGGCATCCCTTGGGACATCCCCATTCCATCTCGTCTACGACCAGAACCTAGTATTCCCCCTTAACCTAAAAATCTTGGCTTTACAGTTCATGTAGGAATTCAGCAACCAGGACAACATCGTGGAGGTTTGGCTCCTAAATCTAGTGTGAATGGAAGAACAAAGAGACGTAGCCCTTGAACATTTTACCCATCACCAAGTAGTAGTGAAATTGTGGTTTGACCAAAGAGCCCAGAATAAAGCCTTTCAAATTTTAGACTTGGTCCTCTTGTGGGATAAGGCCCGGGAAAAGAAAGGAAAGAACACTAAATTCCAACGGCTCTGGCTCAGACCATATTCAATCTCAGAGATCTGTAGGGCAAATACTTATCACCTCGGTACCATTACTAGAGAAGCCATTCCATTGCCCATCAATGGATAGTTTGTCAAGAATTATTTTGAATAAGGTAAGTTTGTCCAGAATTGTACCATATGTAAATCTTCTCGCTTGTAAATATTCCTTCCCAGTGCTCCATTTGGGGTACCTTTTCTTGTAAATAGTTTTGTTGGCTGTCCTCTGGGACCGCCCCTTTTATTTTGTTTTTTTTTCAGCTTCGCTCTTTCTTTTTGGGTCCCTAGTGTTTTTCTCCCCTTTTTGTAGGCTGGTATGCTTCACATAACATCTAGTCTCTGGAATGGTACCTTTTGCATTTTTGGTGAACTCAAAATCTATTTTTAGTATAGTGGAATTGGTCTGCGATCCATATTTATTTTGTAAGTTTGGTAACAAGCTATGAGTAATCTTCATCATATTCATCCCCGGAAGTCTGGAAATCAGTTAAATCAAAATCAAAAGGAACAAGTAATCAAACACACTGAGGGTAGATCGGTTGCACTAATTTTTTGGCCCAAGTCTGAGAAACATTTAAATTATTCCCGGTTCTGGAGTTTTTCTTTCCCATTTAGCAACTTGAAGTGGATGGAAAGGTGTAAGAAGTACCGCCATTAAAATTAGCTAAGCTTAAGGTTAATGGTGAAAGAAGTACCACCTTCCCACCTAAGAAAAGAAAAGGGGTGGGGGACATTTTGGTATCTGGGGGAAACAAGCAGATTTAATGACTTTAGTTTGATATATTTAGTGATTCTTCTCTACTTCTCCTGGAGGTCATCGACTTGTTTTTCTTTCAAAACACACACTTCACAATCAACAAAAGACCAAGGATTGAATCATGTATGGGCCAAATTTTCTCAAACACTTTGCACCTAGCCAGCAAGATGCTCCAAGTAATGATTGATTCTGGTTTTGCTAACCAGAGATTCTACAGTTCTTGAATCGACTAAGGCATTCATCCCAGATAGTTGCCATTTGTTATGCCCTGCATACCCATCCCTACATTTTGTGTGCAAAATGTTGGGTCCCCTCTTTTCACTCTAGCTCTTGCCTTACCTTGTTTCTTTTCTTTCTTTGTTTTCTTCTTTGGGCTTTCCCTCCCATGAGGTTTGTTTTCTTTCTATTTTTGTCTTCTTGTGTCTTCGGGACCCACTCCCAGAGTTTTTTCTTCCAGAGCTAGATTCTAGACTCTGGGATTCTCTGCCACAATGTCTTCTTCTTGCAAGAAGGTATGGTCGCATGGAATCTCCGGGCCCAGAGTCTGGAGGTTTTCCTATTCCAAAGTTTGTGGAGGAGAGTGTAACTTGATTTTACCTTGGATATAAATTGAAATTACCTACCACTTTTACAGTAACCACAATTAAAACACTTAGAGCTTTCAGAGATTCCTAGGAGATTAAACTATATTAAGCTGTGAATTACTCTGTTCTTAGAGGTTGATTACAAGCTGATTTTTGGTGCAGGTTAGTGATCATTTGAAGGTTGAGATTGTTGCAGAGCACTCTTGGTGCCCTTCTCCCCTTGGTTTCCTCTGTGCTTCTAGGTAGGTTCTCTGGTTTCTAATTTTTTGTTCTTTCTAGTTTTTTTTTTGTTTCATTTTCTTTGGTTTTGTGGTTCCATTTTTTCGTGTTTCACTTTTGGTTTGCCTCCTGTTGGTGGGTTGGCTCTGCCAGAGGGTTGTCTTCCCTCTGTGCAATAGTAAGCTAGTGTTTCTAATTTACATTGTCTAGGGTAGGCCTTGGGCCTATGTAAATGTTTATAGTCATGTAAATAGTCAATGAAAAGCTTGTAAATACTGTGTATTTTAATGTATATATGTTTCGGCCTTTGACCCTCTGTGTTTTTGTCTATATTTCTTATGTATATCCTTCCAATTTCATGAGTTCCTCATGATTTTTTGTTTGTTTTCACTCACTAGACCGAGCTCATCGAGACAGAGTCACCACAGTTTGAACTCGGCACCTCACTGGTTCAAGCCATGGCAACTTTCTCTCTCCTTTGTCTCATCACCTTAAAGGCGGGATTAATTTCCCACAAGTGGGCATTCAAACCATGTCCCATATGGAATTTATTTTACCCCGTGTCTTCCCACTTGTCACCATTAATGCCTTTATGTTTCCTGTCACGTGACCATGTGCCAACCCACGTTAGCTGAGTATAGTTTCCCTCTGGTCACATTGGCATGACAACAGCTAGTTTATCCGAACCCCTTGTCCTGCACTTCCCCTTGTCATTTGGTTTAATCCCACAAAGTCCTATTCATGTCTATCTCAACTATTTTGGGATTTTGGTATGTACTAACACTTATTGAAAAGGTGCAGGGTGGTGACGATTTCCCCAGAGTTTTAAGGTTCTTTATGTATACCATGTTCTAAATATTCTGTAGTCTTGCAGGTTGTGGATAAGCTAATCAAAATGTCTAAATTAATCACCCCTCTTGATAGCCCAAAACTACCTACCACTTCTACCCGGACGGCCACCAAAACCAAGGCTGAAAGGTTTTTACCAAAGCTACCCTTCACTTCTAAATATCCAAAGGAGGGTGTTCTCATGGGATCCAAGGTGGATTCTAGAGTTCAAGAAATGATAGACATGGAGCCCGGACCTTGGGATGAAATGCAAGGTTTGATCCAATCCGTTTATAGGTTGAAGGCCACGAAAGACAATTTGGCCACTCAACTAGCAACCTTCGACATCATCAAGGTGGAAAAATTTCCTTGTGCAGTGCAATCACCAGAGTTAATAGTCCAGCTAGTGACTTTGTATAATGCACCTACTCAGACCGTTCTGCTGCCGGATCCCCGGCCACTATAGTATCTAGCAACAATTGTCACCTTGGATGCAACAACTTTTGCCTCAGGGCTAGGGATCCCACAGTTCAAAGGATCCAATATTTGGAATTGGGTCCAAATGTTGTAGGAGTTTGAGGATTCTACCCTTATCTCCTGGCAACATCTCAATAGCCACTGGCTGAAATCCCCAAATAGGGATTGTAGGAGGATGAAGATGAAAATTCTCCGTGGGGAGTTCAAAGAGCCCATTTAGCTGGGAATTACATTCTTTTGTAGGATCTTCAGATTTCCCCATGCCCAGGATTTCTCAGCATGGATTTACTACTTTTTGTACATCACCACACGCAGTCAGACCTTCAACTGGGCGGCTATCATAGCCAATCACGTGGACACACCGCTGAAGAGTGTCATCCAGCATTCCAAGTTTTACATGACATCATACTTGCCTAATAGAGACCGGATTTTCCAAGATTGGGAATAGTTGGGGAACTTGGGAATGGGCCAGGTCAAGTGACACCATGGGATCATTATCCCCAAATACAGTGGGAACTAAGCTTCCCAAATTTTTGCAAGGTAAATGATGCTTTCATTTACCACAACATCCTAACACTTACTTGGGATTATAGGTACCGACTGTCACAAGCGATGATGAATCTGGTTAGCACCTATGGCTTCTATTTCATTAAATTCCAATACCACACCTACATTCAGGTGACCGGCTTCTCTGGGAGGCCCCATCTCCTTCCTCGGTATTGCAGGGATAGAATTATTCTCTTACAGTTCTACCAGTAGATGATGGATCTGCATGCCTTCTTCACATTGAAGATGGTAATCAATGTCCCATTCCCATTTGCATGCGGTAATTATACATGCAGCCTCGCCGCAACAAGGGAGGCAGATAATGAATTGAAAAGCCTAGGACTAGTGGAATTCCACCACGTGAGGAAAAATTATGATCCACTAGACAAGATTGCTAAAGCACTTCCCTAGGCATCTCTACCACATGAAGAAGACATTGAAGACTTTTTGGTGGACTACCAAGATAGTTTTGATCTCCGGGCCCGACAGCATTCATGGATGAGAAAAAGGCTCATGAAGACACTTGACCTTCAAACTTTTCCGAAGGGATTTTCAAATAACGGGCCACTAGAGGATCCAATGCATAAAGGACAAGGACAGGACAATTTAGATCTTCCTTTGGTGGATTGGGCCACCCTAGAGGACCTAACAATTAAAGGGGTATGTTGCCCTATTTTGGAATCAAGTCACCAGTATGTTGCCTAGGTGTGCCCCAAGAGCACCAGGAAGAAACCAGCGGTTCATAAGGCTACTCCCTCTTTCACCAGTGCTGGACCTTCTTCATCCTCCGCCACTACTGAACCAAGCACAAGCAAAGGAAAAGAAAAATAGGGCACTCCGACCAAGGCACCTCCCCAAGTTCCCACCCTTCTAATGGACCAACTACAAAAAAAAATGGAGTTGGAAAGGCTGGCCAGCCAGTAGATAAGTACACAAATATCCTCCAGCCTCCTTGTAACTTTAATGGTGTCTGCTCGCCCGGTGGGACCCCATCATTGGCTACAATGATGAGTAGATAGACTTTCACTGAGGTAGAGTCTACCAACATTTTGGATACTCAGATTCCACTGACAAGAAAGAAGAAGAAGAAGGTGACCCCTACACCAAGTGCAACCGCCAATCCTGGTATGCCAGGTGTGCCCCTGGTGGATGTCAGTTTGGACTCTCCTGAACTTAAAAATATTTCTAACTCCTCTCCCCTGCATGATGACTTTGATGACACTTTCTTGGTGGAGGAGCTCATGGACCTCCAACAAGGTATAAGTCATGCGGTGGAGGAAATTGCTACTCAAAATAAGGAAGAGGCCCCCGTAGGAAAGGAGATCTTGGAAGAAAAAGATACTTTAGAACAAGAGGCCTTGAAGGAAGCTCAAATGAGGCCTGAGGAGGAGAAGACACTGGTTGAAGAGACTGAAGATACACCAAGGAAACCCATAGATGAATGACCAATGATTGGGAAACCCAGACCTTCGGGATCAACTGTGCCCCCTTTCATTGTGTTCCAGATGTCTTTGGTTACTCAAGGTGATCAAGTACCCTAGAGCACATTTGGTGAGGTAGTAATGGTGGCCGCATTGTTAAACTTTGGCTAGAGACCTCACCCATCTCTAGAGGATAGTCCAGTGGAGGAGAATGTTCCAGTAGATGAGGCTAATGAAGCCCAAGAACAGAAGCAGTAGATTGATCAGGAAGCCCCGAACAATAAAAATGTAGGATCATCTAATGCCAGGATGGATGAGGAAGTCCCTAAAGAAATAAGAAATCTTGAGGTTGGAGAAAAGGTTCCAGATATTACAACATAGGATGCCAGCATGGCAGAAAATACTAAAGGTTCCAGAGAACAAGAAAAGGAACAAGATAAATAGAGGGAGAAAGAGCCTAAAGATAATGTACATTCTGGGAACACACCACCAGATTCTGAAGGGAATCCTGATGAACATGTCTTAACAGTGAAGCCACCCCAATGGCTAGTATAATTGAAGAAAAGAAAGGCCCTGATAGTTTCATCAGGCGTTACACTCTTGTTGGCCAAAATGATGGCCATAAATGCAGAGGCCCAAAAACCCAAGAAAGCACAGACAATCCATACTCTCTAAACTGGTCCAATAGGTAGCACAGTTGCAACTATCGCAACACCCCCTCTAGGTGTAGATGCGATAGCCGTAAGGCCCAAAGACTATAACATAATAGAAGTGGCACTATGGAGGAGAGACAAGCAAGGTGAATTGGACTTGCTGAGGGAGGCCACAAAGGTAGTAGAGGCTAGATACATCAAGTAGGGATAGAATTTGAAGGAGGAAAGGGAGACTAATGCCAATCTCCTCACACTTCTAGCAGAACTGACACGGCCTTTGGCTGAGGTCCACCTCATAACCCCTTTCCCCAGATTTCTGCTTGCATAGGGAAAAGTGGATTCTCTATGGATCATGAAGAAGAAGGTGTAGGCTATAGATGGGTGGGCCGCCGAGAAAGTAGCCACCACGAGACAATTTCTAGCAGCGTCCCTCTCAGACCTTTATCAAGTTGACACTCTTCATAGCAAGAAAAATGCTCCGCACTTATATGGGAGCAAGATATAGAAAAGTAGGAAAAATGGAAGGCTGGGCTAGAAGAAATTCACAACATAGGAGAAGAAGTCATCGTTGGTGCTATTTCCTATTTAATTTGTGCCTTGTAATTTTCATAGGGTCTTTTTTCATTGGTAGTGTCCAAGGCTTTCAAATCAAGATCAAAATTGTCCTGATACCTCTACAAAGTTTGTTCAAACCCTTAACCTAGTTGAAAATGGTGGAAAATGACTAAAAACCCTAATTGTCTTGGTTGATTCTATTTTCACGTTACTTTTTCGGTCACTTAAGTCACCTTAAGTCATGTGTTCATTTCAAATGGGTTTCTTTTTGCAAAAAGACTATGTCAATTTAACCGCTTTGATAATTCCTAAGTATCACCATGAAAAGTCCCTTTTACATCATCACCTTATGTGTCGAGCAAGTCAGCTTTGATCGAATAGTCGGCTTAATGGCTTAATCAGAAAGTGCATGAAATCTAATAGGCAATCAATTAAGCGGTGGTGATGTGTGTCCTTGGTGGGGTCAAACAAGTCATAAAGGTTCTCAGCTAAACAGCGGGCAAGTTGTTTTAAATCTAACAACTTGCTTAATGGCATAATTAGAACATGCATGATATCTATCAAGAAAGCGATTAAGCGGAGGTGATGTGTGTCCTTGGTGGGGATGAATAGTCATAAAGGTGCTCTGTTAAATAGTGGGCAAGTATGAAAAGATCAAACGGCCCACTTAATGGCTTAAAGGAAAAGTGCATGACATCTAATGGGCAAGTGATTAAGTAGATGTGACACCTATCCAGGAAAGAGTGTGGGTCCAGTCGCAGACAACTATAAAAGGTGTTAAAGCCCAGAAAGATATAATGGTCAGCTTAATGGATTATACCCAAAATGCATGACATCTATCGGGCAAGCCATTAAGTGGTGATGACATCTGGCAGCTGGTGGACCTGGGCATTCAGAGCTGGTGAGAACTTAAACCATACTTAAGTTGTTTCATATCCGATGGCTCACTTAATCACTTAAAGGGAAAGTGCTCGACATATAGCAAGTAAGTGATTAAGTGGTGGTGACATGTGTCCTCGGTGGACAGTTATTTTTGGGAAAATAAGATAGCTGTAAGATGCAGAGAACCATGTAAATAATCAATGACTTAAATTAAAAGTTGGTAAAATATGTTGCAGAGAGCTGTTAAGCCACAAAATTGAATCCTGTGAATTAATTACAGAATGTGTGACAACTCCAGTCGAATTCAATTTGAAAGATTGATTTGATTGAGGCCGTAGAATTGATTAAGTTGACTTGCAGTAACAATGATACATCAAAATCATTTGAGAAAAAATGGGATTGCAGAGAAACTTGGATTCATGTGACTTCTATACAGAATGGGTAAGCTTACTGATTCACTAGCATTCAAATTGCGGTGGAATTTGCAGTTCAGAAAGGTTTTAGTGCTTTGTTTCAGAATCTGAGTCTTGTATCGAAAGAAAAAACCCTAGAATGGCCCTTAGAATTGAGGTTTCTAGAGAGGTTGATTACCAAAAGAGAAATGTTAGGGAAGATTTGTTGCAACAATTGCCACTGTCCTCAGGGGATTCCACACAAATTAAAAGGGTAGTTCCACCACATCCCCACTTCAAAATTGGAGAAGGGTTATACGATTCTGATAGATGGGTGAAAGATGCCAATACCAGTTTTGATGGCCTCACTCTATGTAGGATGGCCTATAGCCAGAGGAATGCCCCTACCCATGACTGTAATATTTGGGAATTAGATGTGCAAAAACTGATAGCACCTAGTGTGTTCATGGACACTGATTTTTTCACCTTGATTGCAAACACTTATGATAAGGTGGCTAGGGTTGTTAGGGATACCCAGGGAAATATACTATTAACTGTATCAGTTGATGAAATTAGAAGGATTTTCAAGCTGACTGACACCTCTCAACATATGGATGCTATTGATCTTGAGTACTTTAAAGAAGTATACCAGAACCAAAGAGATTATTACAAGGGTGAAGTAGTGAAGGGGTATGTCAATAAAATAGGGAACTTGTTTGTAGTAGGGCCTAGGACCCAAGAACCCTTCAAGTTGGACCTTTTTAATGGCAAGGCCAGAAAGATGTACAGTGCTCTATGTAATGTTTTGGTGATAGATGAAGAGGTGGCAATGCATGTCCATATAATGCTGATGGTTGTTCAAATTTTGCATCCCCACTTGTCAGTAGTATTTGATTTTGCATCTTATATTTCTCAGGAGATGCATGAGGGTTTGTCGGGAATTCAAGATGGAAACATACAGAAACCAATGGGTTGGTATTCCCTCATGATGCATATGTTCTTGTTTAATAGTGCAGACTTCTTTGAGGAAGAAATGGAACTGGATAAATTCCAAGATGGTAAAGAATTTCCTGTTCAAATGTGAAGTGTAGATTTGTCATGGGACAGGAAGAATGCTAGTTATGTGTATTTTGATAAGGTCTTTGCAACTAGACTCAAGTCACTGCTGAGTAACCATAATTCTAGGTTTCACAATGAAATGATGAGGCTTTTAAAGACTATGGAATATGCCCCATAGTTAAATTTCTCACAATTGGGGAGATTTAATTTTGTACCCTTTTTCCACAGTAATTAGGGTTTATGGTTTCAGAGGTATTCCCTATGTGTTGCCCTATAGAGTCCAACTCAAAATTGGAGTAGAAAAAATTATAAGGCAGTTGGGTGGGCTACTAGAAAGATGAAGGGAAGTATCTTTCCTACCCTCACCAGAGCCCATGACTTCATCATAGCCAAAGGTGGGTGGACATAGTTTGATAAGTATTTTGAGCCCTATCATTTAGCCACTTCAGTGTCCAGATGTGCAGACAATGAAGATTTTATCATGGGTATGCTCAGGAAGAGGACTAAATGTGTGATGTTAGAACATCAATTCAATTATCCAGAGGATATCATCAGAAATTTTTTTGACCTTGATGTTAAGGAAATTAGGAAAGAGAAATGGATGGCATACAAGAAGTCTTTGGACTTTGTACGAAATTTTGACAAGACCTATGATCCTTTAAAGGATTTTTTCCCATGGTCTTAAAAAATTGATTCCCTAATGAATCTTTTTGAGGGAATTATGCAAACCCTAAATGAGAAGAGGTAGAGAGCAGTTGAAAATGATCCAAAAAGGGCTCTTGTTATCCTAAATAGATTTCCACAGAGAAGAATAGTCCCACTAGGGAATTATGTAATATATAAAAGGAGAGGATACACTACTATTTCTCCCAAAGCTAACCAGCCTCTTCAGCATAAGGGAAAGAGACCAACATATATCATTGTTCAAGTGGTGCCCTCTCCCAAAAGGCAAAGGGTGGAAACCAAAGAATAGGAGAGTGAATTATACTCTCCTTCCCAATCCCCCATGCAGTATGATGATCAGGCCATTGCTGAATAACTAGTACAATTGAGGAATGCTGGTGAAGTAATTGTTACCACTCAAGAGCTACAAGAAGGGATGCCAGAGGCACCTAGACATAAAACAACTAACCTCATAGTAGCAGAGTTTGCTGGTAAGGAGTTAGATACTGTAACCAAATAGGCTAGTGATGAATTCTTGTTTGATGATAATTTCATCAAAACCAAGGCTTTCATTCAATTTCTATGGAGGTGCCATATTGATGAATACAATCACAAGTGCCAAAAGATGCTAGAAGCTCAACCCAACTCTACCAAGGAGGATGTAGAGAAATAAGTTAAGAAGGAAATGATATCAAATTTTGATAAGATTACCCTTGAAGAGGGTAGACAAATGGTTAAAAGGCAGGGAGTTCTCATATGGCCACAATGGGATCTAGCGAATGCAGTGGTCTTTGATGATGTAAGAAAGTAAGCTAAACCTATGACCACTATTGGGACATCAATTGGTGCCCACATTAGTGAAGATCATGCAGCTCTGGAAATCTGTTCATTAAAGAAAAAAGACAAGAGGAGAATAAAGGAAGATGATGATGTTGAAGATACAGGCAGCCTAATTGTGAAGAGGGTTGCTGACACTTCAGGTACTGAAGTTGCAAACCTTGTTGTGAAAATAGATAATTTAAGCATGAAGGTAGCTAAGAGAGAAAAGGAGGCCTATGGAAGCTTAAATGAGAAATATGAGTTTATACTTAAGGCTTATAATGAGGAAAGGGTCAAATCCTGGATGAAAGACAACATAATAGTAGAGCTAGAGGGTAAACAAAAGATTCAATTTGTGCCCCAAGGGGTAATTTCTTAGGAATCTCACCAACCCTCCTCCTCTAGTCCATTTGTGACATATCCTCCATCCCCTACACCTTTAAGTCCCACTACAAATGAATCCATTGATGCCAAAAGAGCAGAATTAGAGGCTGAAAAAGAACATGTTGATCAGTGAGAGGTCAAGGCAGGAAGAAGAAGGTAAAAGGGATCTTGAAGATTCCCCTCGACACAAAGAGGTTGAGGAGTTGGTGAAACAAAAATGTTCTGATCAAATATTTTCCAACCTCAAAAGGTGTGCCGGTGAGGTCAACCTTCCTAACCTCTACCTACTGGGAAAGAAGATTACAGGCATCATGAGCAAGCATGATGATGAAAAGAAGCAGTGGGATTTGATAATGAATAATTGGAGAGGGAGGCAACCCATGTCAAATCCTTTTAATCTCTCTCAAAGGAACAGAATAATATTGATATCATCCTGACAAGCACCCATAAATGTCTCAAACTGATGGTCAATTTGGACATCAAAAGGAACATGATCATCAAAAGGGTCACAATTTTGAGAGAAGAGTTTTCCAAGAATAGATATGATATGTATCCCAATATGTTCAAATAATATGGGAACATAAAGAATGAAGCCTTATGGATAAGAAAATTGAATGAAGCACTGACCAGCAGGACAAAAAGTATTGTTACATTGACAAATACTGGCTGGTTTGTGCTAACTATTGATATTTTGAATAAAGCCAAGGCATTCTTTGAATCCTAGGAGGTGGAAGTTGAGAAGGCTAATGGTGACTGGGAAGAGTTCAATAGCTAGAAAGATGAGGTCCTCAGCTTCATTTGGCCAAGTGATGAGGTGTTCACCACATGGGTTAGCAAGTATGGAATAGTCACCCCGGTAGCATGATACAATAAACATAAATGGGACAGCTAACACCAAAGAGGTTGAGAAGTTTGAACAAATCAAATAATGGAGCCTCTACACCAACAAGAGAACAATTTCTAGATGACAAGGACCCAGGCACCTCAGAGCAACTTCAAGCATTCAGGCGGTTTTCAGGAAAAAAGATTACATGGCCAATGACAAAGATTTGTTACTCCCATCTGCCTAAATTTTTGTCTCTTTTGTAAGCTTTATTTTGTCCACTAGCCCAATCATCTATAGCTTGTTGCATCCTTATTTTCAAAAAGGATTCCAAGATGAATGTGGCTATCTGTAAGTATCAAGTTCTAGTAATGTAATGATGGTGGTAAAAATAAGATTACAATCCAGATTACTGAATGGTGTTTGAATGTCAGTTTTTGAGTCTTTTGAATGTACTAATATTGAATTTACATTAATAAAATACAATGGAATCTCTATTTTGATATCAATTATGTCTTCTTTCATTTACTATTAATTCTTGTATGTTCAATTTTTAAGGAATTTTGAGTATACTGGTTATAAAGTAACCATGTTCTTTTCTGTAAGTTGCTTTCAAGGAAAGTTTTAAATCTCACAGATAATTGTTGAGGGTTAGGGTTTATGCAGGGATTTGATATAGGGGTCTGAGGATGAGAGGATAGTCTGTAAGGAATTATATCTATGGTTCATTAGTATTTCCATTGATTATCTTTAATATATGTATTCTTTGTTTTGACTCTATCACCCACGATTAGGCACTGGTCAAAATTCTGACAAGTAGTTGTTATCATCAACTCAAATTTAATCAATCTTTATATTTTTGTTATTTCAAGTACATGTCTAGCTAATTGTATTCAGTAAAATTCATCTTAGTGATTCCTTAAAGAGTGAATTAGTAGGTTAGCCTTCCTAGGCCTAAATGGCATAAAAGAAAAAGGATCACCAATCCTTAATCCACTGCTAAAAAATTGCTGAAAGATAATATTCTGTCAAAGGTGCACCCGCCTGGGTATGTGGAGCCCAAAGTGTAGAAGGATTTCTTATCCTTGTTAATTAGCCTTTTCCCTGTGAGAATCCAACTTGGGTATAGGAGATTCTGGCATTTATTTCTATTGTAATTGATTCTACAAGAAAAAGAGCTAACAGTTGCCACAGAGGCAGGGATTTTGGGAGATGAATCATATGATTCCCTCCAGGCCCGGTACTCCAGACTTGTCCTTAGGATTGAGGTATGTAAGGAACTTTTTAAGGCCTTGAAAGAAAAAGTGACAGTGGCCCAATACCCCTTGGGCCTATTTCAAGCATTCATGGTTGGAGTATCGCAAGTTAATCCCTTCACCACCAGAATGTGTACCCCAGAGGACTACGTCCTCAGGAAGTTTGATGAATGGATGGAGTCCCTATATCTGCTTGCCAGAGATTTTTACCAGGGAAGGTTATCTAGATTGTCCA
Source organism: Thuja plicata (assembly GCA_018584345.1). NCBI lineage: Eukaryota > Viridiplantae > Streptophyta > Pinopsida > Cupressales > Cupressaceae > Thuja > Thuja plicata. Next base: position 446,244 of record MU224815.1, on the reverse strand, counting down.
AGACAATGATCTGGTCGCATGATGCCATCAAGATGGTGGATGAATTTTGGAATGGGGCTAGAGCTGTTGAGGAAGCATTGGAGGTTGTTCGCAGTTAGTGGGATAATATCAGAGACATAGATGAAGAAAGCATAAGCCAAGTGTTGGAGGCTTGGGAAAAATCATAAGGAATAATAAAGCTCTTCGGAGTCATAGAATCTCACCAACCATGTATTGGTTGTATTCTTTATTCTTTGAGGCGCAAGCTTCCAGATCCCATAATTTTGGATCCTACAATTTTGTATTCTTTAAGTGACCCATGTCCCGGTTCCCAAAACTGAACAGTCACTTTCAAGGTAGTTAATAAAGGGTGTCAGAAAGTAGGTAACCACAACAAGGTATGTCAGCTCAACAAGAGGGTTCTGACAGGTGGTCTTCCCAAGGTGCCACTTCAACATAACACCTGGCGCATTGAGGATAGTGAACCACTCTCCCATTTATGTGGTATGTAGCCTTGATCCCTGAGGAATCAAATTTCTTCTCTTCTCCTCCTGACTCTTTTCTCGGGGCCAATTCTTCCACTCCTCTTTTCTTGTCTTATTATTTTGACATGTCAGACATTTTCCATCTTGAGGTCTTTTGTAGCATGGCGCAAGTAGTACCAGCCACCAAAAATGGTATTATATTGTTAAGTGTAAAATAAGTTAGGTTAGTTTTAGGTCAAATCTTGTGTATAAATAACAAGTCTGACCTCTTTCCAAGGGTCAGAAAAATTGATGATTTTATAGTCCATAGCTAATAGCATTTCAATTTTCTCAGTTCTTAGTTGGAGAGCGCAATGCTCCTTAGTTTTAGAAGCTTTCAGTATTCAAATTCTCCCTCAGAGCCACCATTTTAATACACACCAGTGCTTGCTAGAAATATGTTAATGAAGAAGGAAGGGTTGTTAGAATTTTGATCTCTAGGTTGATGGTATTTTATGGTTTATGTTCTTATGTCCTTTGCTCTAATAATTTAAGTAGATTAACGACCTCCTTTTCCTTTGCTATTGATTAAATATGAGTTGATGGTTCTGTATTTCTTTAGTATTTAGTGTAGCATGTTAGAGCATTGTCGATGTTCTGAATGTTTAGTATAAATATAGGTAGATGGAATATTTCTAACCTTACGGTATCTTTTGAAGCTTATTTGGTAAAGTTAGTAGATACTTGAAGGAAACCGTGGTTACTTAAATCCCCAGAGAAGGCAAGCCAAGATAACCATCTATCCCCCTAAACAAAATAGTTACATCTCCCAACTAAGCCCCCGCACTATCGAGACCCGACTCTCATGTGCTTGAAGGCCCAGGGAATCTCATTTCCCTGGACAACCTTTACAACTAAAGTTGGCCGGTACCCTGGTACCCCGTGACAACTTACATCTATTGATAGACCCGGTCACAAAGACCTATCAATAGCTTCTCTCCCTCACATCCAAAATAAGATTTTCCCACTCTGAATCAAGAATGCACATGCAACTGCAACGAATATGCATGGATAACAGGGTTTGCTAGATAGAGATGGTTTTACATTATAAATGCATATGTTTTATATGGTTACAACCCAATATCAATAAAACAATGACAAGAATATAAACCTAATTTAGTCAAATTACCTAGCTTCAAATACAACCAATGTTCATTTATATTTCTCTCTTCTTGTCTTTAGGCATCCAATTCTCAAATTCATACTTGAAGGATGTTCACCAAAGGGGGTTCTGGATCAAAGAACTCCCTTTCACTTAATAATTATGAAGCCATCAATGGTATACTAATTTCTTAGGATTGTAAGATTCCATTGATGGCTTCAAATTACCAAGAAAAAGGTGTTTTCTAGTACAAAAGACTTAGCAACCTCCAGAGCCTTTTGCTTGCATGCATTATACCCATTTATATTAATGAATTACAAGTATCTCATTAATTAAAATAAATATAAATAAATAAATAAATTTAAAAGAAAAAACATAGATTTTCTTTACCTGACTATGCTACATCACCTACAATAACTATAATGGGGTTTGAAAACCCATTTATTTACAAAGTCATTGAAATGTTCCTATAACTATCATAAGCAATAATTTGAATATAATGAATTGTTTATAGCAGAGAAACAAAATTGTAAAAATTGTACTTAGGATACGTACATGTTCATTAAATGCCATAACACATGACTGTTGAAAAGCTTCTACCATACGAAGTATTATAAATTTTGAAAAATAAATGGGAGAGTTATATGTAATGCCCAGAATTCATAACACAGATTGGACATTAAACAAACTATTTATTCTACTCTAAACATATCTAATTTGCAATATTTATTTTTCTTTCTAAACAATGACATACTACATTAATACATAGTGTGAACCTATTTGTTATATGATTTAACTAGAATCTAAAATGATAATAAATCTACTTAGAACAATGAAGCTTATTACGATGTTCAAATAACCAACATGACTTGTTACTACATACCTGAATTTCTCTTTCTTGCCTGTGTATCATATTCTTCTTTCCTCTCTATTTATTGCACCTGTATATATGGATACACACCTAGATGCATGATATAAAATTCATAGTTTATTACATACAAGATCATAAGATAAGATACCTCAGTAACTTAGCTAAATCAATCATAAGGTATTATAAACTAGTTTTGTAAAGAGATGAAAATTATGTAAAATATTGGTAAGGGGTGGCAAGATCAAGGAAGAACTCAAAATTACAAGACCTAAGGGCCAAACCTAATGCCTCAAGGGCTCATCATAGATGGCCTTGCCTAAGTAACTCATAGAGACATCATAGTTTAGGTTTAACTTTAGAACCCATCTTTTAAAGGATGGTAGAAGTGGTATCAAGCCTCTTTATCAAAAGGGTATCAATGACATTTCTCTCTTAACTAGAATCAAGGGTGCAGAAGTTGCTCTGGATCATTTGGGTATAGCACTCAATTTCTATACCAAATTGATGTAGAGAAACCTTCTACACCCCTTATTCGATTGAAGATAGAGGACATTGATCCCATTTTGATAAAGATTCTTCAAGAAAGATAGATGGTATCCTACCATTTCTACCTGAAAAGCATTACCAAGGGAAAAATAGATCACAATTATACCATTGAATTTCTTCCCACCTGGGCCTTCTAACACCATATGGAATGTTTTTTGTTTATAGAAGAGATAACTACCTACAACTATATTTCATAAGGTAGTTAAAACTAGGTTCGTAAAGAGATGCAAACTATGTACAATACTGGTAAGGGGTGGAAAGATCAAGGATGAACTCAAAATTACAAGACCTAAGGGCCAGAACTAATGCCTCAGGAGCTCATCATAGATGGCCTTGCCTATGTAACTTGCAGAGACATTGTAGTTCAGGTTTAACTTTAAAACCACTCTTTTAAAGGATGGTAGAAGTGGTATCAAGCCTCTTTATCCAAAGGGTATCAATGACATTTCTCTCTTCACTAGAATCGAGGGTGCAGAAGTTACCCTGCATCATTTGGGTATAGGACTCAATTTCTATACCAAATAAATGTAGGGAAACCTTCTCCACCCATTATTCAATTGAAGATAGAGGACATTGATCCCCTTTTCATAAAGAGTCTTCATGAAAGATATATGGTATCCTACCGTTTATACCTGAAAAGATTTACCAAGGGAAAAAGTGACCACAATTGTACCATTGAATTTCTACCCATGTGGGCCTTCTAACACCATATGAAATGTGTTGTGTTAATAGAAGAGATAACTACCTACAACTATATTTCATAAGGCATTTAAAACTAGTTTTGTAAAGAGATGCAAACTATATAAATTATTGGTAAGGGGTGTCAAGATCAAGGAAGAACTCAAAAGTACAAGAACTAAGGGCCAAAACTAATGCCTCAGGGGGTCATTATAGATGGCCTTTCGTATGTAACTCATAGAGACATCATAGTTCAAGTTTAAATTTAAAACCAGTCTTTTAAAGGATGGTAGAACTTTTAAACCCAATGGTTCGTAACTATGATGGAGAACCAATTCTTGTAAGATATTAAGGTAATATCCATGATCCCAAACCTACAATATTTATAATTATATGAGAGGAGAAACATATTACCTAATTCCATGACCATGAGTAAAGGGCCACACTGACATTTAGATATTCCTAAAAAATCTCAGTGGTCACACTTACATTATTAACCAATATTATATGAGTCATTAACTAGCTACTGTTTACACTAATAATTGATATCCCTTCCATGTTGGCATGTCAAATAGATAACTAATAACCCAAAGTCACACTTGAATGATGTCAATGATCCCTCCAAGACTTGATACTTGATAGTTTAAAATTCAATACATTACTTGCATTGTTTCTGTAAAAAGAGGGTTTACAAGTCACGAAAATGATAATACTCAACAATTTTTGTTTGAAGCAAAAGGGAAAATCTCTTATAAAAGTATTGGTATAATTTGGATAGAAAGGATCACCTAAACTCATAAAACAAGAATGAAAATAGCCTAACTTAAAAGTAGAAGACATATAGACCTGTCTAGTGATCATTTTGTGTTGAAGGTGGTGCCTGATGCTACTGCAACAACTACAAACATTAAATTTTGCATCACTTCCTAATGTCGTTGAAGCAGGGTTAGACTCCACCTTCAACACAATATGATCACTAGATAGGTCTGTATGTCTTCTACCTTTAAGTTGGGATATTTTCGTTGTTGTCTTATGAAGTTGGATGATCCTTGCTATCCAAATTATACCAATACTTTTATAAGGGATTTTCCCTTTTTCTTCAAACAAAACCTGTCGAGTATTATCATCTTCATGAATTTTGAACCCTCTTTTTATAGAAACAATGCAAGAATTGTATAGAATTTTAAATTTAGATTGAGGAATTTCTACCAAGGGCTTTAAATGGATAGTTGCCAATGTCTCTGGGGTTGAATCTAGTATGCTCCTGTATGATCCAGAACCTGCAAGGAAAAGATGGGGTTAGATCCACAGGCTCTAAGAAATTCCTGGAACCCTATTAGTGATCCTCATATACAATTATGCATGTACATATTCAAGCCATACACTACTAAAAGGAACAAGGATAAAATTTACAAAAACCCATCCAAGATATAGAAACGTCATAAACAACAAAAAGTTCATGAGTTTATCAAAATATGTCTAACGCATCTACACAAAATTCTAAAAAAATTTCAATATCTACAATATCCCTCTATTAATCACATTTATGCATATGGTCCCAACAAAGTAGTGCACAAACTACATAAAGAAGGCATCGCAAAAACATGATTTCTACTTTTAGCATTGAGGCAATCTCAGTGGCACTAGCTGCCTCTTGAGCCTTGCACAAGTTGTACTAATTACCTACATTAGGTATAGACGTATATGGGGTAGATTTAAATGTGGTTTCATCGACCCACTAAAATTATTGACATCGACTATTTCCCTGCAATACCAAATCTACATCAGTTCTTCCAAAAATGGTTACTTGTCACATTACTTTTAAACATAAAATATAATGCCATATCCAGACCTTTTTCTTATTTGGGAAACCCCAAAATTGATGTGCAAGATTACTTGTTGTACATGATGTCTTCAACACACAACGGACAACACCACATTGACACATAGGCACATTGACCGAAGCCATCGATGCTATATTGATAAATATTGCATTGTCATTCCAACATATCATTTTGTTTAGTTGATTATTTTGTTCATTTATACTAATTATAATTGCAATAAAAAGACACATACTAATGTAGACAACATCTCAAATTAAATTGAAAAATGACTATTGTCAATATATAGTACAAAACAAAAATGCTTTGTATTTGATGATATAAAAAATCTAAACAGCATGTAAATGCAACGTCCTAACTGCACATTATGGAAACCATATGGATAGTTGTGATTGGGAATTTTAGTCCTTACCACACATTGAAATGCATGTAAAGGCATCTATAGTTGGGGGCATGTCAAATTGTGATATTGCTATCAAGATTCAAGTGTATATTTTTTTAAGTCCAACTCAATTAACCCTTGTTTCATGAGTCATATTCCATCCATGAGTTTAACATTCATAAATTGCCTTGTATCAGTTGTAGTTAACAAACTAATATCAGATAATTGTTGATGTTTCAACAATTCCTTCATTACTTCTTCTCTGCTTGAAACAATTGGGAGTACCTAGGAAAGATGAGTAAATCAAGGACCTATGCTACTATGCAAGATTTAGCAACATATTATGAAACATGAATATTGCATCCAGCTGATGTCAAACCATCTCTCTCCAAGGCTTTGAACCAAATATTGCAGGTGACCTAGAGTTAGACAAGTTTTTGTACTTTTGTATAGAACCCTTTCAAAACTAATGAAGTAGCTAAAGATCTGTTGAAGAAATTCAAGGTGCACATTTATATCTAAACAATATACTACCTTCACTAATTCCTCTAAATTATCTTATTATTTGAATGCAAGATAATTTGGGTAGGTTGCTCACAAATACTATATTAAACTCAGTTTTCATATTGGGATGACTCTTTGCATGTCATGTTTAGAGCATACATATTTACTAGGTGATATAGACCAATTCAATCTCTCAATAGAGCTTCTGTGCTGTAAACTGAATATTTATAGTAGCCTTTGAATGACCAATTACATTCTTTGGCAGCAGTATCATTTATTACTATTTTTTGAACCTTTATACTCTAATTTTGTTTTTAATATTTATCAATTTGAGGTCTACACAACTGCTAACAATATAAATATAATTATTTATTTTATATAAACTTCCACTTGAAATCCACACCTGCATTCAAGCCATTATCCATAAATTATGAGTGATAATATTTAGAGCACAATCACAATAAGGTAAATATTACAAACTTTAAACTGAAAGAAAAATTAACAGTAAGACGTCAAAGGTTTTAGAACCAACTATTTGTGACTATATAAGTTCTCTTTTGTGTTCAACAAAGGCAATGTTAGATAGTTGTATCCAACTTGGGGTATAAAAATAATACCCAATGGGAAACTTAGCCTTAGTCATTAAATATTAATTGTGTTTCTCATTTCTAGGTGTAATTAATGTTTTCTCCAGATAAAAAAGAACTAATAAAGAATTGATTATTGAAATCTTCAAAATCCTTGATTTAAAATGCACAAACACCTTATGGTAAATACTTAACTAATATCTCATTATATTCTAGAAATTTTACCTAATACAAAAACTTGAAATTAACTGTAAAGATGAAAATAGGGTTTAGGAGATGTAAAGATGAAAAATTTTTGGTAAGGGGGGAGTTTGAATTGTTAATTGTTATTTGTGTTGATTTCCTTAACCCTACTTTACACTTACTTGAATTTAATTGATTGTATATTGCAATTGTGATTGTGATTAAGGGAAGATAAGATGCTCCTTTCTTTCACCCTCAAATACACAAATAGGAGATCCAATTTTGATCAACCCCAA
>MU224815.1:396233-431871 GCA_018584345.1 Thuja plicata | reverse complement strand
CAAAAGGGCACTTTTTTGGCTTGAATCCTTCAATGGCCTCCAATGGATCTCCTTCATGCAAATGGATACTTGAGAATGATGGATGCTTGCTTCAAATCTTTCTTAATTGCTTGCTTGGACTTCACTTTGTAAGGATGCTTGATGCTTGATTAGAAGACTTCAATTCCTTGATCATGGTTAGAGAAAATGAGAGGAGAAAGCTCCCTTTTATATGAAACTAGGGCACAATCTTCTAAGGAGGCCTAAATAGGATAATTAAATCATAATTTAAGCCTTTAACCCTAGGAGAGGACCTATATTAAATATAATTTAGGAATCAACTGATTCGAAACTCGAAAAAACTGACCCGGAAGCGGGAATAGACTTTTTGTGAAGACCGACATCCTGGAAACCAAAAGTTCCCAAGATTTTGACCCTGGGATAGGGTCAAGGTTGGCCCTATCCTAGGACAAGGCCAAGTTTGACCCTGTCCTAGGATTTTGACCCTGTCCCCAAATCCCAGGATCACAGGTCAGAGACCCAGAATGCAGAATTTAGGTCAGGAAATGGAGGTTAGAAAGGTAGGTCAGGGGGGAGGCCATGTCAAGATTAGGAACCCATTCATAGGTGCTTTTCATGACCCCAAACCACTCACTCAGAAGGCTAAACTAGTCTCCTATGGAAGTGCTTCCATTTTCTGACTATACATTAACTAATAACTCATTTTTTCTACATAATTTCATAACTATAAATATTTTAACTAATAACTTGTACTTTTCATTACAATCTATCATAAATTTTATAAGGACACACAGATCCTCCAAGCCATTTTACTATGAAAGTGTTACAGATCTATTGCTTTTGCGTCTTGTTTGGATGCAAAGGCTATTGTGGGAAACAACTTGCATATTCAAATGAATCAACTTGATAATGCTGAAGTATTTTAAAGTCTCTCTTCAAGTGGAAAAGAAATGAATGTTATAGGAAGATTTGATACGTTACATATACAACTAGGCTGAAAATAAATTAGAATAATATGACACCTTTTTCCTTTATATAGCTTATTATTATAAAATATTTATTGTACATATCTTATCACATTGTCTCTTGCAGAAGTTATTTAATTGCAAGTGAGTTTAAAACATAACACTCTACATTGAAGTAAATTACAAGAGAGTCTATTAAATTGAGACTCTAGAACATTATTTTGGATTTCTATTGTGAGCTTTTGCCGAACTTTGCAGCCTACAATTACTAAGAACTATATCTAGTTTTAATCTTCATGATGATTTGTATCATGGAATGTTGTGATTCTAGGATACATTTGGCCAAATATAGTGGAAAGGTGTACATGTTGGTTGTGTAGCCTTTGGCCTCCAAACTTGTGCCAAAAAGGGAGTGTAAAAGTGTGGTATAGAAATCTACCATGGGTAGGAATTTTGTAACATGGTGTAGCTCCAACTCTGGCATAAATTTATACAAAATGTATATACATTGATAGGGCATGTGAATTGTTTTGCAAATTTCCCTATTTGTAGGATATAAGGAATCTAGAAGCATGGAGAAGTCACCTAAACTATTTGATAGAATGTCTCACAGAGAATCATTCCCTTGATTAAAATATTTTGACAAAATGGATTGTTGAAAATATTTTAGAATCTTCATAGAAAATGTAATTGGCAGGTGTAAAGGCAAACTCTACAACCTTTTCCAATATCCCCCCAGCTTATAGAGTAATTTGCATAACATAGGTCATTGTAGTTAAAATTCTTCATGTAAACAAATGCTTCTTGATTTTAGGAACTTAATTTGTACGTGAAAGACATTTGTGAACTGTCAATTTGTCCTTTTATCATTACAAATTACTAAACAACTCAAACTTTGCAGGATTTGGTGCCTTATATTACTTTTGTAAAATGGCCCTACCAATTTTGGCAGGAACTATGCTATGATGCAGCCCTTGTTTTGAAATATCGATCATTTTTAACAGAAATATAAATAATAATATAGAAGATGTGCATCAAATTAAAAAAATAAACATATTCTATGATAATAATAAAAAAAAAAAACATTGAAAAAAAGAAATATATTCTTTATTTTGCAAATTAATAGAACTTGATACATTCAATTACAACCATTGCTAATAAAACTATTTTTAAAGAGAATTTCTAATATAACCCTACTATAATTTGATTCCTAAACCCTTTTAAAATGCTTTATTGATGGATCCATAGATAGATTTCATAGAAGAAACTTTAACTCAGCATCCATGGTATCCACTATTCACATGGATGGTGCCAAGATGATAGTCATCCAAAATGGGGTAGAATCAAAACATGGCATGTACCCTAGGTCATAAAACTAAAATTAGCAATATACCAATAAGATAGTCAACAACACCATCTGTAATAAAAAGGACCACAAATTGTAGCCTCACTTCAACCACCACCTCAAAAGGTGAACTATACTTGTGTCATTTTCACTCTATTTAATGCATCTGATAATATTACAAACATAATACTCACTTAATGGGAGACATTTTAGGAGTAGTTAGTGCAACCTTCCCACTATGCATTCCTTCATAAGATAGATCAACTATATTTCATATGCAATTCTCTATAAATTTATTTTCTAACCGATATTTGTTCAGGTTTGTACATGAGCAATTAGCTACTTCCAGGTGGATTTCCCCCTATTTGAATATTATGAGGGGAAAATTTTTAGTGTTATCTGTGTGTACATTCAGAATAATCTCTCTTCTAGGGCATTACATTAATCATTCTAATTAGAGAAAGCAATAATTTCTTTGTGATTGTTAGTTTAAAAAAACTATTTAATAGAATTAAAGATCAACCACCAAATGATGGTCAACAAGGAGCCTAGAATGATGATCCTAGTATAAATTTAAAATTATTTTTTAATTCTATGTTATTCCAAACTAAAATGAATTCAAACACAAAAAAGCTACATTTGTTGAACTGAAACTTAGTCTTGAAAAATAAAGGAAACTGAATTTCTTTGTAAAATTAAGAGCCATACAGAGAGTAAGGGTTTCATGACTATTTTAAACACAATATTTATAATGGTTCTTCAAGGCCTTATGCTTTCCATAGGGTTTCATTCAATATTTTGCAAGGTTCATCCATTGTTTTAGATAAACATTTGATGAACATGGATAAAATCACACATTATGCATGTAGAATATGTCTGTGCTAAAAGGATTTTTTGATGTTCAATACTCCAGATGTAGGTACTAAGAAATAAGAAAAAAGTAAAAGAGAATGTTTACTGTAGTTAGTAGCAGCCATATAAAATTTAGAAGAGTCTACTTAGCATCTATGCTAGCACCTATGATAGTCAAAACTACTTTTACTATAGTTAAACCAATCAATGAGTATTACCTCCATGCCTTGCTAATATCAACAGTTTAACATTACAAAAATACAGTATACAACTCAGCTATATCACACTACAATTTTATTGATAGTAGCTACTGGATGTGCACATGTAGGATCTCAATCTGTCCCTGATGGTGGGTGAGATGGTTTTGGGTAAGGGGTCAGATCTCCACTGGATGGATCAATGTCCCATGACTTTGATTACACAGTGAGTTCCCAATCATTTTTCTCTGTGAACTTGGTAGCATTTTTCTTAGTCTAAGGACTTCTCATCCCAGCTACCTTTACCTTTGAATAATCTTGCTTAATTGGAACATATTAATTTCTTTCATTGCTAATGTGATTTATTTAGTTTAGCGTTAAAAAAATTTGGGCAAATCTCTAAATCATTAGATCACGCTCAATGACCTTTGAGTGAAAGCCTTTTGCACTTGAATTCATAAGGGGCCCACTAAAATTTAAATGAACATTCATAACACAATGAAAATTATTTAGAATATTTAAAATTGATCTTTTCCAACACTTCACTCCCACTACATTTTTCTCATTGGTCTTTCTAGTTTCACATTAAAAACAAGTGGGACCCATTATAGAAATTCCACGCCATTTTTGTTGAGATCATTTTCAAACTCAATTAAATAAAATTTTGCTTTGGAATTGTATATATTTAATAATATTTTTGGACATTATTAAATAATAATAAATTTAAATATTTTTCCTACTCATAATTTCTAATTGATCTCACCAACAACCTCTGAATTATCAATTTTATTTTGTTTATTTGATATTATTTTGCTAATTTTAAAAACAAATGATGTTTTTAAATAATAAAATAGTCACAATGGAACTTGACAGAGAAAGCATTGTCATGAGAGTTGGATCCCCATGTGGGCTTGACTAGAATCTTATTTTTACAAACAACTAGATAACAAAACTATTTCAAACCATCTCTGTATGTATTTTGAATAAAAAATACAAAGCATGAAATTACAAAATTTCACTTTCTCATCATTCCATTATTAATGTGGCAAACCAAGCTTGGAGCCTTTGAAAATGCATTCAAAACCTGATCAAAACATCTTGTGAGACCCTAGAAACTAGCGGGCATGTAAATTACTATATTGAGAATCACTCTATAGAACGGTATTTCTTGATGATGCATGACGCAAGAGTTTTTAATCCCAGAAGTCCCCCATTTCATTATCTCTACAACTAGACATGCCACAACACAACAATCTACATTTGTTTTGGACTAGTAAAAATACCAAACCAACTATTGAGACTCTGAAATTTGTCATGGAAGGATATTTACATGTTGAAAATTTGAGGAATCAATCCATTCATCATGACCATCATCTTGATGTGAAATTTTTTAACTCAAAGTGAGCCCTATGGAAGAACTGTCACTGTGCAAGCTGCAAAACATGATAAACTGCAAATAGTTTGGACTTACCAAAAATATCAAATGATCTCATAGGACTCTGAGACTTTGCACAAGAACTTTATACATTGGCAATATATGGGAACAATTATTATTCTACAGATGTAACATTGTGCATACTGAAAAATCAGATTAAATTATGTCTACTTTGATTTTGGAAAACATAGAAAATGAATTTAGTAGTCTTAAAATGGATATGGGGCTATCTCATATATTTTTAATACAAGGGAATGACTAGTTTTTCATGACAGAAAATTGGGTATGAAATGTAGGCCTCCAAAGTAGGCTAATTGGATTATTCTAAAAATATACATAATGTAGATTTGTGCTAACCCTTCAAACTAGGCAATTCAAAAACATGTCAAAACCGACCATGGGAGGATCCAAATTGGTAAGTATATTGAGTGATAGCTTGTGAATATGTTCCTAAAGTTTCTTCACATAACATTCCCTGGGAAAAAAATTATTCACTCTCAAAATAGGCCCTTCAGAAAATATTTCAGGGGTGTACCTATACACCTTAGCAAAATTTTGAACATGTGCTTTTATTATTTCAAAAACTTGATAGCACCAAAGATGGCTTCTATTGGCAATGTATTCCCCTTCCCAGAATACTAGGGATCCAAATCTATGGTGAGGCAGACCAAGCATTTATCTACCAGGTCCCTTATCAAACTGAATGAAAATTAGACCAACCCTTTAATTGGGAGCTCCATGATCTCATATGTCCCATGACTGTGATTACATAGTGGATCTCAGGCATGGCCTTAGGGATTTAATGATGAACGTCAGGCTCCATTGTTCCTTTTTAAAGCAGGAAATATTGAAGGAAAAGGAAGTGGGTCTGATTTCTTAGCAAGGACAATGTAGTGGGGTCCCCTACAGGGTTCTAGGCAGGCAAAGGGTTGAATTTTCTTCTATGTATATCATGGATTTCTTCAATTTTGTGATTTTTTCATCATTTTCGTCCATCAAAAATGGAAGAAAGAGATATTGGAATACTTATTTGAGAAGGCACTCTTAGAGATTATAGATCAAAATTGAAAGTAGTGTTATCATTATCATCTTTTATGGTTTAATAGATTAAATTACTAAACCCAGAGATGTGCATTTTAATAAACATATATGAGCGTGCATACATACCAGCACTCCAGCTCATGACATGTGAAATTGGGTGATAACTTCTAATGATCCCTAATAAGAATCAGATGTTGTACACTGGATTGAAGAGCATCCAATACTTGAGGTTCCAAAATTTCAGAGGCCTCTTCGCGCAATAATATCCTTTTGGCCTCCCCTTTGCACAATGATTCCCTAGTCCTTTTGGCCTCTACTCTACAACACATAATTAACAAAATGAAACACAATGAAAGTAATCCCCTTTTTTTTAGGTTATATACCTATGTTCTTCAGAAATCCGACGAACACAGACATGGAGTAAAAAAAAAAACTTTCCTTCCATAATCTGACCAAGAAAAATAAATGTAATGCATGGTCAGATATTTAGGTCAATTTTAGGGGTTAAATGTACTAGTTATTTCCTCTCCCATGAACCATCTTGAAACCCTCTATAATTGTAGGTCAGATCGTAATCTTCTACCCCACAATAATATATACCTACTAGGGCTAGGGCTTACAAGAAGGAACCTAGACCTAACCTTCACTTTGATACCACATAATGCAAGGAGGGTAGGGAGAACGGGGGCCCAAGGCACTCTCAGATATCCAAACCAACCTTGTAGAATAACATGAAAGCAACAACACAAAAATGGAGAGAAGAAACAACAGTTCATATATTATTTCATCAAAATCATAACATGCAGGCTATAAGGCCTTCCCACTTTTGGCCATATAAATTTAGATGTTTACAAAATAATATTGATACATACAAGGTCATACATGTGTGATCTGAATCTTCTAACCCTTAATATTCTATCCCAAAACTGATGCCCCAAAACTAAGAAAAGAAAACCAAATATATACAAGAGTCCACCAAAGAGGTCGGCACTTGGATCATAAAGATCCAACATAGGAAACATCAAAGACCCAGATTTGGGTCCACACACATCCCAATGAGATCCCAAATTAATTATGCTACAAAAATTAAATGCAGAAGTTGGCCAGAACAAGATAAAAAAATCTGTAAGAAGTAGACCAAGCAACAGAAACAACTCGGTGAAAGAAACCACCAAGCAACCAACATACACTGAGACCCGTCAGTAAAGAAACATAGAACAAGTAACTAATAAATAGAAGTTATTGAGCACTTTACCAAGTAGCCTATAAACGAGCTAGAGAACTAAAATAAACATATATTTGGTTGATCAGGATTTCCAAAAAATGCAAGATGCTCCTGCATCAAATTTATAATATGTATAAGAGTCAAAAGAAAGATGATATGGATTCTTGAGTCTCAAGACAATTCAAAATTTTTGAAAAGAAAAGGTAGAAAAGAAAGAGAATTATGAAGAGAATAGTGGAGAAATATGGAGATTTAGTATGATTCATGGTTGACATTGATCAATGTTGCATGGAGGTAGTTGTACATAGACATCTATGTGGATTCATTTGATGGGCTATGATTTCATACTGAAGTTGGTTGTGCAGTATTTGGAACAGATTCTCAAGAGCCTTGTTGATTCAAATACAAAAAGGTTTGGTACCTACATCAAAAAGTATCAGAAGGTTTGGTCGCAGTTAATAGAAAAGGCAAGGAACTGAAAGATTAAGAAGATTATTGATGATGCAACAGAAAGAGATAAAATTATTAAAGAGAAGATGAAAAAAATCATGAGGAAGATAGAGGCACAAGATACACTGATTGATTATGAAAAGGAGGCTTCTTCTCCTCCATCTATTCCTACACCATCTACTTAGAGGACTACCAGCAGTGCAACTAAAGCTTCAGAGAAGAAGACAACACATGCACAGAAGGATTCAACGACCAATTTTGAGAAATAAAAGTTTGAACCTATGCTGAGGAAATTGAAGAAAAAGAATATCGGGTCTGAAAAGGAAGAGAGGAAAGGTAGACAATGATTATTCTTCTACTGAATTTTATCAATCAAAGAAGAGGGTAAGGATGATGGCACTGCTGGAAATAAAAATTCAAGGACATGCCTATGGGTGTAAAAAAGGTGACAATGTTGTCAATATAATCTTGAAAAATGTTTTTAGGAATGGTATTTTGATTTAATTAAATAATTAATATGAAGTATTTCATGATTTTGAAATAAAAAGATTAGAAAAAGGTGTAATTACACATTTGAATAAATGTAGTAGAGCATTGGTTGAAATAAAGGATCAAAGACCTGATCATTTATATACAAAATTGGAAGAGAGAAGAATAGTAGCTGTAGAGGAAGATAAAAGGATCATGGAGACATCTATATCCAAAACATTTCTGGTAATCAGTAATGTCGAAAGAAAAAAATTACTTGAAGAATAAAAGAAGAGGCTTTTGACAAATAAAAAATTAACATGTTAATGGATGGAAATATAGAAGAAATTATTGTAGAAACTGATGACATTATCACTAAGATGTTAATGGAAGTTATTAATGATTTACCTAAAAGGAAAGAGCCTAGAACTAAGAGGAAAGAGGATAAACTATACATTAATGAGAAATTCATTTCTATAATTAAGGAGCTTGATGTTTACATTGGTGGTGTAACAATTAATCTTGATGGATTGGATGATGATGAGTAGCAAGAAGGTGAGAAAGAAACCTACACTGATCATGCAAAAATTATGTCCAGAAAATGATTCACCAAAGAAAAATCTATTGAGGTTAAGGCTAAACTAGATAAGTAGATTGATGAACATACTGATGATGTTCATATTGATGTTATAGATACAGAGGTTACCAAAGGAGAAGAGGTAAGAATAGATAATGTACCTGATATACCTAAGGCAGTGAAAGCATAGGAGAAGTATGATAAGAATAAAGAAAAGAAATCTATGATTACAGAGAAATTAGTGGAATCAAAGTATGAGTAGATAAAAACTGATCTATCTTCTAGCAGACCTGATGTATTGTTGGCAACAGATTCAAATTAATCACTTGGCTTAAAAGGTCATATTGATCATGAGAGCATGGAAGAAGATGGGTTGAAAAGAATAGAAATTTTTTTCATTGATGGTAAAAATAGGTTTTAGGGTACGAAAAACCCCTTACAAGAATTACAAAAAAGGAATAGACTTTAAGGCCGCTAAACTAAAACAACACTAGACACCAGCCCACAAAACCTAGAACCAACAAAAAAAACTTGAAACAAAAAACCAGAAACCAGCTAAACCAAAAACCAAAAAACAAACCAACATGAAAGCAAGGGAACAACATGACCTAGGAAAACTCTAGAAGAGTTCCCTCCACCTCCTTCTTTTCCTTAGACACTTTATTAAGAGAAACATTAAAGTATTTGTGTTCTAGGATCCTATCTTGAATTTTCTTATTTTTAGAAGATCAAGTGTGCCTTCTTGAGCTAGCATCATCCTCTTCATCTTTGTCACCCTCAATTTTCATAGTCAAAGACCTAGCATCCAGCTCTGACTTGATGGTGTTGAAGCACTGCATCGCAAAACCCATAAAAAGGTTATTATCCTTCATATGCTTCTTCAGAGTGTTCTCTAGGATATCCATTCTATCCTAGAAATCCTTCATGTTTTTCTCCTCCTCTTTATCCTTTCGGCCATCAATCCCTATTGACCCAGTATCCAAATTCCCTTGAAGAAGAAAAATTTTTGCAGAGAGGGATCATAAACTAATATTGAGCCTTTTTATTTCCTTGAAGATCCATTTCATAAGGCAGAACAAATACATTGACATCACCTTCGTAGTTTCAAGAACACTAAAAGGGGGATCAATCTTATCATCCATGTCCTCTTGAAGGAGTTGAACATTACATTCTTGCATTTCAATAGTTCTCATGAATGGAATATTCCTAGATATGGAAGGGAAATTACCATTCTCAATAGTCTCCAAACATGGAGTTTCATTATCTAGCTTCCTCTTTGACTGCACCTCCATGACAACTTCAAGATTTGCTGAGATAGGAACTGTTGGAAATGAGATAAGTAAATCAGAGGGGAAGGGTGAATCAGTTACTCCAAAACAAATTATTTGTCCCTTAGATGTCTTAAATACTTTAAAATTGTTACTTGGTTAGTTAAGATATTCTTCTTTAACTCGGGTGTCAAAGTAATCTTTATAATATCCAATGCAATTATACTTTAGAGATTTAAGTGTAGAAACATAAAAGAATGAAACAAATAACATATACACATGTGACACCAAGATTTAATGTGGAAACCCAATATGGGAAAAACCACCAATGTAACTAGTTACTATTTTTCACTCTTCTAAAGTGAGCCTTGTTAGGAGCCAACCCTATTAAAGGTTACAATAACACAATGTTAGGTGTGACCTTGTTAAAGGATTTAATTACCCTATGAGGAGTGGCCTTGTTAGAGGTCTTCAACACTTCAAAATCAAAATGCTACCTTGTGAGAGGATTTACAAAAAGACTGTTAAGTCTACTCTGTTAAGAGATTTTAGATCACTGCTACAATTGTTAGAAAGTAACAATGAATTGGCCTGTATGTGTAAGCAACTGTCTTTGCTGATTCAGATCTATGTTCTCATTATAATTTGATCCTTTCTTATCATATGTTCTATTGCATCTTTGAGTGATCAGTACTCAATCAGATTCATGTCTCATTTCACCTTCACTCTTTATATCACAAAATTCCACACTTCTACTTTCTCTTCTTACTATCACCTTACTCACATTCAATCCAAAATTGACTTTTCATTTATATGGTAAGCCTTGTCAGGTCAGATTGAATATACTTATAATAATAAATCACAATTCATTCAGCCTCATATAAACAATCAATTATAGAATATAAATCATTGTTAGTCAGCTGCCACTGAATGCCCAACCAAGACTGAAATGCCTGAGTGACTCGATCAACAATGAACTTCCTTCAATGCCCAACTTAACTCGGTCAACACTAAATAACTCATTATGTTCACCAACTATGCTCAGTCTAAATATAGACATTTGTGTTACATCACTATATAAGTGTAAATACATGTGTAACATCAATGACAATACACAATAGAATAATTGTCTTCAATAATCTCCCTCTTTGGCATTTATGGCAACACAACATGTCATAATACAAAGAATTGTAGAGCAATAGAAAATTTTATTAATGTCTTTAGCTTCATTCTGATTCTCATCCAAAAACTTTCTCTGATGTCAAAATCTCCATCTTACTATATTATAGAAAAATCTCCCTCTTGGACAACAGATGCCAAAGACACCATATCCAAAAATATCAATAGTCAGTACTATTTCACTTTGTCATTGTAATGTAGTTGAATTACAAATTCATCTGCAATGTTCTCTGATATACCTACATCAACTAATAGATCTTCACTTTCGCTCGGGTTGATGCATCACTAAATTGTATTTTAGTGAGCTTCAGTTAGGGGAAGCACCCCTAGCTTTCCTCTAATATACAAGAATGCATCCTTAGGTAAAGGTTTGGTGAACATGTCTGCAACTTGTTCTTTGGCATTCACATATTCCAACCTTACTTCTTTCTTCTGTACCAATTCCCTCAAAAAATGATACTTTATTTCTATATGCTTGGTTTTGGTGTGCATCACAGGATTCTTTAAAATGTTAATGGTAGTGGTGTTGTCACAGTAGATAATAATTGACTCTTTTAATTCTTCCTTCATTCCTAATAACAACTACTTGATCCATATGATGTTTGAATAGTTCACTATTGCAGCAACATATTCTGCCACTACTGTAGACTGAGAGATACAATTCTATTTCTTGCTAGTCCATGATACAAACCTCTTTCCAAGAAAGAAAGCTCCACCACTGGTTATTTTCCTGCCATCTAAACTTCCAACACAATGAGCATCAGTGAATGCCTTTAAGCCAAAGTTCCCACCTTTCTTATACCATAAACCATAGTCTTTAGTACCCTTCAGATATCTTAGAATTCTTTCAATTTCCATTAGGTGATTATCTCTGAGATTAGTTGAAAATCTTGCAACAATACCAACTACCAATGCAATATCAGGTTGGGTGTGAACAACATGTTACAATTTTCCAATCATGGATCTGTAGTTGGTCTGATTTACATCTTTTGAATCATCATCTTTAGAAAAAAAAATTCTGGTACACATGGGTGTTCCAACAGGTTTGGAATCTTCCATACCAAATTTCTTAAGTATCTCATTGATATATTTTGATTGAGTAATGTAGATACCATCCTTCATTTGATGTACTTGTAATCCAACAAAGAATTTGATCTCACCAAACATAGACATCTCAAATTCTTTACTCATAGCTACAGAGAATGCTTTGCATAGGTCATCATAACCAGTGAATAATATGTCACCAAAAAATATCTCTGCTAATAGTATTTATTTATGTGGTCCTTCTTTGATGTATGGGCTACTATTATCATTGGTTCTCTAAAATCCAATGCTTATTAGATAGCTATGCAGTCTTTCATACCAGGCTCTAGGCGCTTGCTTTAGTCAATACAATTCTTTGTCCAGCTTGCAAACCATATCCCTTCGGCTAGGATCAATAAATCCTTTAGGTTGTTCAATGTAGATTTCTTCTTCTAGGATTCCATTCAGAAATGCATATTTCACATCTATTTGATATACTTTGTATACTTTATGTGCAGCATATGACAGAAGAGTTCTGACTCCTTCAAGTCTTGCAACATGAGAAAAAGTTTCTCCATAGTCAATACCCTCTTCTTGAGCATATCCTTTACAAACTAGTCTGGCCTTGTTTCTAGAAAATTTACCATTTTCATTCATCTTATTTCTAAAAATCCACTTGGCTCCAATCACATTCTTGTCCTTTGGCCTAGGCACAAGAGTCCAAGTCTTGTTCTTCTCAATCTGCTCAATTTCTTCATTCATTGCTTCTATCCAAATTTCATCATTCAATGCATCTTTAATAGTTCTAGGTTCAAATTCACTTAGTAAGAATGTACCTTTGAGTTTCTTCCTTGTCATTAAACCTTTTGTCTAATCTCCAATTATCTTCTTAGGTGGATGATGCCTTTTAACATATCTTGAAAGTACTGGATCTTTTGTTCTAGGTTCTGGACTTGATCCACTAGGTTTGTCATTCTCAAACATTCTTTCTTGTTCCTCTGTCTGATGCTTGGGTTCCACTGTCTATGAAATGGATCACTCTATTTCTGACTCGGGTTCTTCCACCTATGACTTGGTTCCCTCTACTTGTGACTCAGTTTCCTCTATCTGTGACTCGGTCTCTTCTACTAGCAGCTCAGATTGTACTGTTTGTAACTTGGACTACATAGTTTGTTCTAGTATATTTAGTGGTCAATAGTTCTACTATCCCATCACCATTTCTTGATTCATAGGTATAGTATCAGTTTCATAATACATAAAGTTTCTATAGTCTTCAGGCTCTTTACTTCTTGTCTCTTCACATTTTTCTGCAAACTCATCAATCTTGACATGTACACTTTCTATGACTTTATGAGTAGTAAGATTTAGACATTTGTATGCTTTGCTTTTACATGAGTAACCTAGGAATATTCCTTCATCACTTTTTGCATCTAGTTTTCCATTTCTAGCTTCCTTCAACATGTAGCATCTACTTCCAACTACTTTGAAATAACAAACATTAGGTTTATAGCCATACCATAATTTAGAAGGTGTATTGTTACTACCTTTCTTAAGTTGAACTCGGTTCAGGGTGAGCATTGTAGTGCTGATGGTGTCCTTCCAGTATTTGGCAGCAACATTCTTTTCAATCATTAGAGTTTTGGCACAATCCATGATGGATCTATTTCTTCTCTCTATTATTCAATTTTTCAATGGTGTACCAGGGGCAGATACTGTTAGAATGAATCTACAATAATTAAGAGGGGGGTGAATTAGTTATCCTCGGGTCTAGATGTACCAAATTAAACTTTATACCACTTAGAACAACTCAGATCTATTTGGCAGCAATAGCATAAATCAACAACATACATATGTAGTTTTACTGTTCAAATGTAATCAACTTGTAGAAACTTATCAGTAAAACACAACATAAAAATTCACACAAGTTGACACTAGTATTTAATGTGGAGACCAAATTTGGGAAAAACCACCAATAACAAGCTATCAAGTTTTCACTCTTCTGAAGTGAGCTCTGTTAGGAGCCAACCCTGTTAAAGGTACACAACACATTGATAAGTGTGACCTGGTTAAAGGATTTAATCACCCTATCAGGAGTGGCCTTGTTAGAGGACTTTGAACATTCCACCTAAATATCACCTAGCTCAAAGGATTTACACAATGACTATTAGGTCAACCTGGTTAAAGGATTTTGACTAATACAATGGTTAAAAATTAATCAGAAGGTGTGATCTGATGTGTACAACTTACTTTGCAAATCCAGATCCATTCAACTTTAATACTAATTCACTAAGTGGCCTCCAATCTATTTTCAATATTCATATCTTCTTGGAAATCCGTCAAGCAATCACCCTCACAACTCTCTACTTCTTTGTTTAGACTTCTCTACTAGATCATGCCACTCAGTCAATTAACTATGCAATCCTCTTGCATACACTTCTTTCATCCACATCATGAATAAACCCTTGAGTTTATCTTATACCTCTTCATCAAGGCCAGTTAAATCTTCTGCCGCTTAATCAAGATCGTAGATCTTAGGTTAGGTCAGATCCAATAGTCACCTTTACTCATTTAAGAAATTAGTGCAGTTTTCTCATCATCATCAGAATCATATTTCATAGCAACATATACTACCTCTATATCATTTTCATCGGTATTGTCAAATTCATTGTCAGAAGCTTCTTCAACTATATAACAAGATTTTTTACCTTTATCTTTGTAATCTTTATACTTTCTAAAGTCTTGGTCATCCTTTCTATCTTTATACTTGCTATCCCTTCTCTCATATTTATCATTCTTATCAGGACATCTTGCAGCAATATGACCAACTTTGTTACATGAAAACCAAATGATAGGAAGTTTACCTTTGAATTTTCCTTTTCCTCTAGACAGTCTTTTTTCCATGAGTGCCTCGAATTCTTCTAGATCATCATCTATAGTGTCATTGTCACTGTTCACACATTTCTTTCCTTTCTTTGATTTGTTAAGGACCAACTGGGATCTGAATGTAGGTTCAATATCTTGTGGAGTGTAATTATCAAAAGTTGACATATAAAATGCAGTAAGTCTGCCTACCAGACCTTCAAAAGTAAAATTATTATTAGGAGTACATCTTAACTCTTGAATTGTAGAGACTCTAATATAATATATAGGAATAAGTGTTCTCAATACCTTTCTCATAATGGTGTTATCATCAATTGTTCCCTTCACTCCTCTAATAACATTTACAACTTCCTTTATCCTACCATAATATTGAACTATATTTTCTCCTTCTTGCATTTTCATTTCATCAAACTTACCTCTTAAACTTTCAAAGTTGGCTCTCACTAAATTTGTGTCACCTCCATAGATGGTTGCAAGAGCAACCCACATTTGTTTTGCATTTGTATAGTTCTTTATGTCTTCAAACTCATGATAGTTGAGAGATGATGTAATCTCCAACATTACTTGATTGTGTTCCTTCTTTTCTCTTAACTCTGCAACTGTGGTAGGTACAGTGGGGGATACATAATCATGTTCAACACAGTGCTTAGCAAAATCACCAATACCATCCTGATGCAATTTCATCAAACTCTACCATGCAGGAAATTATCTTTGTTTAACTTTGGTACCTCCTTTTTATACATCTTGATCTTTGGCTCCAAGTACCTTCAAATTGTTTTCAAGAGACCAAAGCTCTCATACCAATTGTTAGAATGAATTTAGAATGACTGAGAGGGTGTGTGAATCAGTTATCCTTAGGTCTATATGTACCAAATTAAATTTTATACCACTTAGAACAACTCATATCTGCTCAGCAGCAAAAGCATAAATAAACAACATACATATGCAGTTTTACTGTTCAAATGTAATAAGCTTGTAGAAACTTAACAGTAAAACACAACATAAACATTCACACAAGTTGACATCAGTATTTAATGTGGAAACCCAATTTGGGAAAAACCACCAATAACATGCTATCAAGTTTTCACTCTTCTGAAGTGAGCTCTGTTAGGAGCCAACCCTATTAAAGGTTACACAACACATTGCTAAATGTGACCTAGTTCAAGAATTTAATCACCCTATCATGAGTGGCCTTGTTAGAGGACTTAGAACATTCCACCTGAATGTCACCTTGCTCAAAGGATTTAGACAATGACTATTAGGTCAACATGGTTAAAGGATTTTGACTAATACAATGGTAAAAAGTAATCAACATGTGTGATCTGATACATATAACTTACTTTGAAAATCTAGATCCAATTCATCTTTAATGCTAATTCACTAAGTGGCCTCCATTCTCTTTTCAATCTTTAGATTTGCTTGGAAATCCGACAAGCAATCACTCTCGCAGCTCTCTACTTCTCTATTCAGCCTTCTCTACTAGATCATGCCAATCAGTCAATTAACTATGCAATCCTCTTCCATACACTTATTTTATCCACATCATGAATAACTCCTTGAGATTATCTTATACCTCTTCATTTAGGTTAGATAAATATTTTTTTGCTTAATCAAGATCGTAGATCTTAGGTAAGGTCAGATCCAACGGATCTTTCCATCTTTACATTTAATTTACTTCTCCAAAGCAATCACTAATTAAATCTTTGATCCATGCATTAATTATGGTTACCCATGCATTTAAATAGCGTGGACCAATCATGCTTATCCTTAATTAACTTTACATATCCCAATAAAATCAATTATGTCAGCCAAAGATCTCAAATCTCAACAATTACCAAAATATTGTTGCTCGGCCAGTACTGTATTCTTATGCTCAGTCATCACTGGTTTCCTTGGCAATTTACTATCACTCAGTCATCACAGACTTCGCTCAGCATAAACTATTCTTAGTAGACTATCATCAAAAGATAAACAAAACATTACTTTTCCAATGTACAAACTGATCAAATACCCTTGTGATTTCCCATAACTCAACCATTTCACTTGGTCTTCTTGTTATCCTTGCCTTCAAATATTCTACATCAATCAATAGATATGGTGCTCAAACAGATAGCAATAGTCTCACCAATTAAGGTTTGACATCAATGACAAAACAACAATTGTTTCCATTGTAGCTTTCCAACAGATACCTTTCTTTTGATTCCTCTCTCATTAAAAAATTCATTGAACTCATTAGAAATGATTTCTCCTCCTCTGTCAGATCTTAGGAATTTTAGTTTATTTCATGTTTCCTTTTCTACTCTTGCAAGATACCACTATAATTTTTGAAAAGCTTCTGATTTTTCTCTGAGAAAAATGACAGTCATCATTCTGGAATGGTCATCAAAAAATAGAATAAAACACTTCTCTCTAGTATATCTTGTTGTTCCAATTGGTCCATATAGATCAGTATGTACCAATTCAAAGACTTCATCAGTATTGTAATTCTTTCTTTTGAAACTAGTCTTGCTCATCTTTCAGATTTGACATTGTTTACATATTGTTAACTCAGGTTTCTTTAAAATAGGAATACCTCTGACTCTCTTTTTCTTTCTTATGTTTACCAGATTATCAAATTTTACATGACACAACCTTTTATGCCATAACTAGCTTTCTTCTACTTGTGCAATAAAGCATGAACCTTTAGTGAGATTAAGATAGAATAGATTACCTTTTGTTTGTCTGCCAGTTCTGACTAGGTTCACTTTACCATCCAAAAGATTGGCCTTACCATTCATGAATTCCACCTTAAAGCCAATGTTGTTTAGTTGTGCTACACTGAGTAGATTTATCCTCAATCCTTCAACCCAATAAGAATTATCACATTTGATTCCTTATGTCAGAGTAATGCAACCTTTTCCTCTTATAGGGCAAGGTTCATCATTCCCAAAACTGACACTCCCAACCTCATAGTGTTCAAAATGTTCAAAATTTGTCTTATCACCAGTCATGTGATGAGAACAACAACTATCAATTATCCATGTGTCATTTTTATTGATGTGTGAGAAAAATTTTGTATTTTCATCTTCTTCGTCTGACTCATCCTTAACAGCAATATAAACCATTTCTTTTTCTTCATCACTATTACAATATTTAGCATTATAACAATACTTCTTACCTTTATCCTTGTATCTTTTGTAGTTCTTGAAATATTTCTTGCCCTTGAATTTGTTGAACTTTTTCTCATCTCTGTATTCTTTGTTTGGACACTTTGCAGCAATGTGACCAACCTCATTGCATGAGAAACAAATCAATGGTATCTTTCCTCTGTATTTTCTTTTTGCAGTTCTTCTTGCAAGTAGTACTTCAATGATGTCAAAATCTTCATCATCAGATTCATCATTACTGTCACTTTCAATATGCTTCCCTTTTGAGTATCTATCCTTCTTCCCAACGTTCAGTTTCACTTTGAATGCAGACTCAAGATTGCTAGAGCTACGAGAGTAATTGTCAAAGTTGTCAAGCTCAAAATTTGTAAACCTTCCCACTAATGTATCGAGAGTTATATCTTTATTGCACATCATATCTTTAATAGGTGAAACTCAAATAGCATAGATATGAAGTAAAGTTCTTAGTACCTTGCTGGCCACTATTGTATCTTTAATTATTCCTCCTGCAGCTCTAATGGCACTCACAATCTTCTTGATTTTGTCACTGTGTCCTGTAATTTATTCTCCTTCTTTCCTTTTCATCTGTTCAAATTGTCCTCTTTGAATTTATTCTTTGGCTCTTCTTAAATTTGCATCTCCTCCATGAATGTCCTGTAATTTCTTCCACATATAATAGGTTGTAGGGAAGTCCTTGACTTCATCAAATTTTGAGTAGAAGTTTGAAGAAGCTATGTCAATCATCATTATGTTGTGATGCTTCTGTTCCATCATCTATGCCACAGTCATAGTCCCTGTTGGTTCCACATATTTTCTCTCCAAAAATTGTAGACCAACATCACCGATAGTAGATAGATGTAGCTTCATCAGGTGCTGCCATGCTAGGAAATTTTCTTTGTTTAGCTTAGGGATCTCCCTTCTATAAGACATCTCTGATATTTAGCTTAGGCCTTGAAACCTTCTCTAAAAGAACTTGAAGCTATGATACCAATCGTTGGAAATGAGATAAGTAACTGAGAGGGGAGGGGTGAATCAGTTACTCCAAAACAAATCCTTTGTCCCTTAGATATCTTAAATAATTTAACACTGTTACATGTTTAATTAAGATATTCTTCTGTAACTCGAGTGTCAAAGTAATATTTATAATATCCAATACAATTATACTTTAGAGATTTAAGTTCAAAAACATAAAGCATGAAACAAATAACATATACACAAGTGACACAAAGATTTAACATGGAAACCTAATATGGGAAAAACCACCAATGTAACTAGTTACTATTTTTCACTCTTCTAAAGTGAGCCCTGTTAGGAGCCAACCCTGTTAAAGGTTACAATAAAAAACTTTTAGGTGTGACCTTGTTAGAGGATTTAATCACCCAATGAGGAGTGGCCTTGTTAGAGGTCTTCAACACTTCAACATAGAAATTCTACCTTGTGAGAGGATTTACAAAAAGACTGTTAAGTCTACTCTGTTAAGAGATTTTAGAACACTACTACAATTTTTAGAAAGTAACAATGAATTGACCTATATGTGTAAGAAACTATCTTTTATGATTCTGATCTCTGTTTTGATTATAACTGGATCGATACTCAATCAGAATCCTTTCTGATTTTTCCTTCACTCTTCATATCACAAAATTCCACACTTATGCTTTCTCTTCTTACTATCACCTTACTCACATTCAATCTAAACTTGACCTTTCATTTATATGGTAAGCCCTGTCAAGTCATCTTGAATATACCTCTAATAATAAATCACAATTCAGTTGACCTCATATAACCAATTAATTATAGAAAATAAATTGTTGTTAGTCGGCTACCATTGAATTCCAGACCAAGACTGAAATAACCGAGTGACTTGGTCAACACTGAACTTCCTTCAATGCCCAACTGAACTTGGTCAACACTAAATAACTCATTCTATTCACCAACTATGCTCAATCTGAATGTAGACAATTGTGTAACATTACTATATAAGTGTAAATACATGTGTATCATCAATGACAATATACAATTGAATAATTGTCTTCAACAAGGAACATAATGATCTTTAGAGCTCGCATAATTGACCAAAATGGGAACCTTCTAACCCCTCACATCCCCATCTTTATCTTCAAGGTTGTCACCTTTTTCCTTGGCTTCAGGAGTAGACACATTCTTGTCCTCTTCATCACCAGAATCGCTCACTGAATCTGACAAGGATTATTTTCTTTCCTCATCAGACTGGGTATGGGGGACATAATCAATATCCTCATAGCCATCAACACTCTAACCATCAGAGTTTGTTTCCATTCCATCCTTCTTATCAAATTTTAATTTTTAACCCCATGTCAACTCCACTTTATCATCACCCTCCCAAATATGTTTACCCAAAGCCTTGGAAGAACCAGAGTCTCTAGGTGAAAGGATAAGAGGGATACTAGCAGAAACTTTCTTAACATGCACAACAATTAAAAGAATGAGACCCTTATGCCAAATGGGATTTTTCTCTTTCTTCCTATGATCAATTATGCTATGGCAAAGGGACTAGAGAAGATAAAATGGGAAAGAAACCCTAACCTTATTTCTGAAATGATAAAGAAACACAAAATTATAGGAGCGCGCCCTTTTATACCTACCATCCAAGGTGATATACTCCATGAAAATATTAAGCACCTGATGTAGCCCAAATCCTTCAGAAACAACAATTCAGAAAAAAATAACATAATACCAGAATAATAGAACTCCAAATTCTCATTAACTGCATCCAACCTACTCTACCTGTACAATGAAGGAAAAATCCTACTTAATACAATTCCAAAAATTACCATATTTGGCAGATTTTTGGGAAAAACTTATTTTTCCATTTTTGGTAACTTTTAAAACTCATCCTATGAATCTCAATTTTTCCCAAGAAAATATCTCAACTAAGGAAAAAAGAATTGCAAACTAACCCACGAAATCAGAAAAATGATTTCAGATTTATTACAAAAAAAAAAATTCAAAAAACTGGAAAGAAATAGAAAAAGCTAATTTTGGAGGTCAAGATGAAATTTTAGTCTCTCAAAAGATATCGAAATAGCCACCAATAGTGCTAGATTATTTGGAATTTCTATTAACTCTTCCTCATGCATTGGCTTGTAAAATTTTAGTGAAAACCCACATCCGAGTCAAAAGTTATGACCTCCAGAAGTTGCTTCATCATTCTCCCCTTCTTTAAAGGAACGCAGCTCCTGCAAGTGGTTGTCTATGAAGTGCTGCAACTTTGTGGGGTCAAACTTCATCACTTCCCACTCTGAGATCTAGGTGCTATCTATCGCTGGTAATCCCTCCCACTAAATTAGGTACCTAGTGTAATGACCATTCTGTGTGACTGTAGACTGTATATCCAGAATGTGGGAAATCTTTTCCTTCTTTTTACTTGGAAGGTAGTGATGCCAATCCACCACATCTCTACTATCTAGCTCAGATAGATTTCCATGAAATGCATACAAATCAAAAACATTAGACATAGGATAAATATCCAAATCATCTGGTAAACAAACCTCATAAGCATTATCATTGATCTCCTTCACAATTTGGCAAGGAGCTATCTTTTATATTTTAGCTTATGATATGTGCTAGTAGGAAATCTCTCACATCTCGAGTACACCATCACCAAATTATCTGTATTAAATATTTGTTTCCTTCTACTGATATCTGCAGTAACCTTATATCTCTCATTGCTATCCTGTAATTTACTCTTGACATCTTGTTGAAGTTTTTGAAGGTGTTCAACAAATGCTTCCCCATCATTGCTAATTCTATCTTGCATAGGAAGTTGTACAAGGTCCAAAACACCCTGGGGTTTCTTACCATATACAATCTGAAAAGGAGATTTTCTAGTTGATCGGTTAAGAGAACCATTGTAAGAAAAATCGGCTTGAGGAAACACCATGTCCCATTGCTTGGGATTTTCACCAACAATGCACTGTAACAGGTTTCCCAAACCGCGATTGACCACCTCAGTTTGCCCATCAGTTTGGGGATGATAGGCACTTCTAAACTGCAATTGTGTTACCATCTTCTTCCATAAGGTCCTCCAGAAATGACTCAAAATTTTTGTATCCTTGTCTCATGTAACAGTCTTTTGAATGTCATGAAGTCTAACAACTTCTGAGAAAAACTAGATGGCTATCCTTGTGGCATCACTAGTTTTTTTACAAGCAATAAAATGAGCCATTTTAGAGAATCTATCAACAACAAAAAAAATAGAATATACACCTCACTAGGTGTGGGGAAGCCCCAATACAAAATCTATACTCACATCTATCCATGGCTCGATGGGTACAGGTAGAGGTGTATACAAGCCTGTGTTTTGGGAGTGACCCTTAGCCACTTGAAATATTCTGCATCTTGCCACATACTTAGTAATGTCCCTTTTTAGTTTTGGCTAGTAGTATTTATCTTCAACCAAGGCTATCATCTTGTCCTTCCCAAAGTGACTAGCCAAACAACCACTATGAAATTCATGGATAATATTCTCCCTTATGGAACTAGCTAGTATAAAAAGTTGTTTTCCTCTAAAGAGGTAGCCATCCTACAGAAATTATTCTCCTCTTGTATGATCTGAAAGACTAGTTGTTGGCTCTTTAATCTTTTCTATAATTTCCCAAAAATCATCATTAGCCTCATACAAAACTTTAATAGACTCAAAACCAATGACCTTTCTTTGCATTATAGTTAGTAGTGTAACAGGCCCACTTAGGGCATCAACAACCTGATTCTACTTTCCAGACTTATGCTTGAAAATAAAATTATACCCTTGCAAGAAAGACACCCATTTAGCATGCCTACTATTAAATTTATTTTGTGTTTTCACATATTTCAAGGTCAAATGATCTATAAATAGTACAAACTCTTGTGGGACCAAATAGTGCCTCCAATGCCTTAAGGCTTGAACAATAGCATCAAATTCTAAATCATAGGTAGCATAGTTCTTCCTCACATCATTTAACTTTTCACTGAAAAAATGCTATGGATTTACCATCCTGGCTAAGAACATCACCTATTCCAACATGGGAAGCATCACAGTCTACTTCAAATACTTTATCAAAATTCAGAAGTGCCAATACAGGAGCTTCATTTACCTTTTTCTTCAAGAACTTAAAACTTTCTTCAACATTTGTTGTCCATGTGAATTCCTTTCCTTTCATACAATATGTTATGCACGCGACAATAATGCTAAAATTTTGAATAAAATTTCTATAGAAGGTTGCTAATCCATGAAAACTTCTGACCCCTATTATGCTGGATGGACTAGACCATTCTAGGATTGACTGGACCTTTTTTGGATCCATCTGAACACCATCTCCAGAAACGATGAAGCCCAGAAAAGTCAAACTATTTTGCATGAATTTGCACTTCTTTAAATTTGTACAGAGCTTCTCTTTCCTCAGTACACTTAGGATGATCCTCAAGTGTTGTAGGTTTTCTCCTTTGTTTTCTCTATAAATCAAGATATCATCAAAATAAACTACAACAAACTTACCAATGTAAAATCGTAAAACAATATTGATCAATCTAATGAATGTACTTGTTGCATTAGAAAGCCCAAATGGCATAACCATCCATTCATGCAAGCCATCCCTAGTCTTAAAATCTATCTTCCACTCATCTCCTTCATGAATTCAAATCTGGTGGTATCCACTTCGTAGATCAATCTTGCTGAAGTATTTGGCCCCTGCTAATTCATCCACCATATCCTTGATGCAAGGAATAGGAAATTGATACTTGATAGTAATCTTATTAATTGCTCAACTATTAGTACACATCCTCCATGTTGTATCCTTCTTTAGAGTCAGCAATGTGGGCATAGCACATGGGCTCATGCTTTCTCTAACAAGACATTTCTCAGTTAGTTCTGTTACTTGCTTGTTGAGCTTTGCATGTTGTGTGGGGTTCATTCGATAAGCTACTTGAATAGGAAGAGTTGCTCTAGGAATCATATCAATATGGTGTTGTATATCCCTTTTTGGTGGGAGACCATCAGGTATCTCATTTGGAATAACATCAATAAATTCTTCTAGTATCTTTACTACATCATTTGGTACTATGTTTTCTATTTCATCACCCCTTTTTACTACCAATGCATAGCAGCAACCTGTCACCTTCATTTCTTTGACAACATCCTTTGTATACAACATGCTCTCATTCTTACTTTCATCCTTAAGTGGTAAGAGAGTCACTATAGAGTTATCCTTCCAGAAGGTATATGTATTTTTCTCTCCATCATGCATGATCTTTCTATTATACTACCATGGCCTTCCTAGAAAAATATGACAAGCATCCATAGGAATAGCATCACACCATATCTCATCCTTATAGATTTTTCCTATAGTAAACCTAACCAAGCATCTTTTATCAATAGTAACCTCATTTCCTTTCTTAAACCATGCAATACGGTAAGGACGTGGATGTTTCTCACATTGCAAATTTAATTTATCTACCATTTCCTTAGCTACCATATTCTCACAACCACCCCCATCAATAATAACTTGGCATACCTTTCCACCTAAAGTGCATCTAGTTCTGAAGATGTTGGTTGGAAGCCACGAATCATAAAATTTATTTTTAGGGACTTCTTCCTTCTCTAGAATGATCATCGATCACCTCATCATGAGATTTTCTCCCATGTCTGGTAGGACTTCTTGTTCTTCTCCCACCGCTATAAATTCTAGCTGAACCAGGTTCACTCTAGGCTATCCTCCTTGATTTATTTCTTGCATGTTATAATTTGAGCATTCAAAAGCTCCATGTCCTTCTTCTCCACACCTAAAGCAAGTGAAAGGCCTTCTCTAGTTTTCCTAGCCTCTTCTGCTTTCGTAGCCTCGTCATCTCCGAAACCGCCTTCCTCTTTCTTGATTTGAAGGATCTTGCCTAGTGTCTATATTTTTTTTCAAACCCTTGAAAAGGCTCTCCTCAACCATTATTAGAACTTCCATAAAATGAAGTTGAGGTACCCCTTCAACCACCTCTATTCCTCTGGATATATTACCTATTCTACTTTTCTTCAACTTTTAGAGCTAATTGGTAGGCTTCCTCCGTACTGTTAACACGATGCATGCTCAATTCTTCTTGGATGGAGAACTTTAGGCCATTCATATATCTAGCAGAGATCTACTCATTATTTTGTTGGTGCTCTATGCACATGGATAGCTTCTAGATTTCATTTGTATAGTCTTGCACTAAAGACAAGTTTTGCTTCAAATTCTAGAACCTCTGAAAGAGAGTTTGTGAATAATCCATGGGTAAGAATTTTTCTTTGAGATTTTTCTCCATCTTGCTCCATGTCTTAATATTTTCCTTTTCCTTTCTAGTTTATTCCTTTTGGAGGTGATCCCACCATATCATTGCATGTCCTTTTAATTTTGTGCATGCAAACTTCATCTTATTTTCTTCTGTCATAGGCTTCCATTCAAAAAATTCCCCCATCTCATTTAGCCAGTCTATTAATTATTCTAGCCTAAGACTACCAGCATAGCCTTAAACGTCAATCTCGACTGATTCACTTCTTCCATCTAAAGCCTTGAGAACTCTATCTTCATAGCTCATTTCTTCCAGCCTTTCTTCTATATTTTCCTCATTTTGGTCAGCACCTCCTCGGTTTCCCTCTTCATCAGATTCATTCCCTCTTTGTATTCCTTTATTATCCATTAGCTCACTGAGTCGCTCAATCTGGCTCTACATGTCCAACATCAATCTTTGCATCAGAGTGACACCTCCTGTTCCTCTGTCTCTTCCTCTCCCAGCCATCTTCCTGCTCTGATACCAAATGATGTAGCCCAAATCCTACAAAAACAACAATGCCCTATGTAGCTTGAATCCTTCAATGGCCTCCAATGGATCTCCTTCATGAAAATGGATGCTTGGATGCTTGAGAATGGATGGATGCTTGCTTGAGTTGCACTTGAAAATCCTTCTTAATTGCGTAATGATCCTTAGAGAAAATGAGAGGAGAAAGCTCCCTTTTATATGAATCTAGGACACAATCTTCTAAGGAGGCCTAAATAGGATAATTAAATCACCATTTAAGCCTTTACCCCTAGGAGAGGACCTATATTAAATATAATTTAGGAATCAACCGATTTAGATCCCGAAACAGCTGACTCGAAAGCGGGAATAGACTTGTTACCCTTTTTTATTTTTCTAGCTCAATAAAGTGGAGCTGTTTATGTTTTTCAGATAGATTGAAGGGTGCATCCTAGTTATTAATGGTGTCCACAAATTAGCTACTTCTTGTTCAGTATGGCTTTACCTCTGTCATGTTTTCAGGTTTTCAAGTCTAAACCTTGCTCAAAGACCAAAAAAAAACCCTTAGTCTTCCAGTGTTAAACGATGAATTCAAACCCTAAGCCTTGGCGTTCTATTTCGCTGTTACTTTTTCCTTTCACTTAAGGCATGTGTTTTAATCTTGGTTGCCTCATCGCATTAACCTGAGCGAATATTCCATATGTCTCCCCGACTTTGCATTTCCCTTATGTCGCGTGGTCTCATAATAAATCAGAATATTCCTTCAGTGTTCTGAGACTTAGCAATTTCTTCTAGTCGGGTAGTCGCGGGATAGTTATGTCATAAGGCTTTATGAAGATGGGGCCCACTGTTTAGTCAGGTGATCATGAGAGGGTCTCAACAGTTATGAAAGTGTCTTCAGACTTTGCGATTACCTTGTGTCGCGTTATCGCCAGATCAGCCAAAGCTAACAGTTAAGTCATGCCTTCAGTCGCGTGATCTCGTAATGAAACAACGGTTAAGAGATTATTTCTGAGACTTCGCAACTAACCGTTGAGGTTTGCAAAAAAGTGCAGTCAGGATGTCGCTAGAGAAAGATGTTGACTCAGTTCTTTAGTATGTAGTAAGTGAACCAGTGATCAAGTGACATGTGTCATAAGGTGGATGGAAGCTAAAAGGTTATCACCTGGTTGCCGGAAGGAGAAGGTGGATTCAGCGACTTTGAGAATAAGGTGTTCTCCCTTCAGTCACAGTGTCTGAGAATGATTTAAGGGTATGTTCAAATGTCTAGCGATTAAGTGCCAGCCGTCAGATGAAAAGATCAAAAGATCTGATGGTGGTCGCGAAGTCTGGGAAGAAAGGTGCCCTAAGGAAGAAGTCCTCCCGACTTGGCGATTAAGGTCTGTCGCGAAGTTGTCAGAAGCAGAAAAGGTGCACATGAGACTTGTTACGGTAAAGTTAAATGCTCAGAACTTATATCTAGTGACTGGGTGACTAGGCATTGTCGCATAGTCTGGAAATAGAGCTTAAACGTTCAGCGACTGGGAGATCACCGTAAGGGCTAAGCAAGACAGTTAGTCGCAAGGTCTGGGAATGAATGATGAGTTAATGTTAACTCTGCGTGACTATGATTTCAGTTATGTCACATGATCGCCAGATCGTGACTCAGGTTAGCCAAGGGTATGAAAACACATTGTCGCCAAGTCTTGAGATGGAACCGTGGTTAGTGACTGAGGCCCATGACAAACAGACTTGATGCAGTCGTGCAGTCGCCTAATCCAAAGATCTAAAAAGCGGCGGCAGTTTTCTGATGTGACAATATGAATTGTTCGGCGACCAATCATAGGCTTGCATTTTGATTACTGTGCAAAAGGAGTAGCTGAGATGTAAGGCATTCAACGAATCACAGTGTGACATGTCAGCTCTTTTGAATGCAGTTGGATTTCTCTGAGGATTTATTTTCAAAATTTGATTTCCTATCAAGCTCAGAAGCTACGGCTAGATTTTTGTTCAAATTCACAGCATGTCGACTTAATGACAGAATTGATGTTTCCAAATTGTGGGCTTTGTACTCTGAATGATGACCATAAGGAGTTGATGGTGCATTCATTTGCCTTCACCGTGTTTTTAGATTTCAGAGCCCAAGTTGCTAAGTTTGTAGAAGAGAGAGATAATTTTCTCAGTTTATAGCGTTTCCCAGTTTCATCAGAGAGTTCTAAATTGCAGGAAATTGTGCATAGGACAGTCAGTTGATATCTCAGAATTAGATTTGTTTCAATATCAGTAAAAAGAAGAGATTCAGGGTGCTAAAAGTATTAGCGGAGCTATGGCTGAGATTCCAAAAGTGCTAGATGGGATAGACAAAGGGTGTAAGTACAGAGTACTCAGGACTTCAAGTGGCCACCGGATGATGAAGTGAAATCTGGGGAAGTGATGAATACACCCAGGAAAAAGAAGTCTGTAGTAGAAGGAGAAGTCTTGGATGATGAATAAGGTGAACACTTGGCACTGCACTGTTCAAGACAAGAGGGACAGTTATTGTAGGAGGAAATGTAGGTGAGTAGACAATCACAGCTATCCAGATTCAACATAAATACTATCAGCTACCATCTACAAATCTGATTGCAGTCGCCAGATCAGGAGAAGAACAAGAAATATCTATTAATATCTGTTTGACTTGGTCCTTTCACCGCTTCTTCTCTCTCTTTTTTGTCTCTCTTGTAACTTTAGGGTTAGGTTTTCTAGGACCATCCGAAGCTTGTTGCATCCTTAAGGGATTCCAAGATGGTCAAAAACCTATTTATAGCCTAAGAGTTGTAATTGTTAAGGAGTTCTGATGATGTAAGGAGGCATGCTTGTGACATTTTCTGTGTCCTTGATGTATTTTTGCAGAAGTCTGCAACTCATTGTGAAAAATAATATACAGATTTTGAAGTTCTTGGAACCAATTTATTGAATTGTGTCAGCCTTGTCTCTTTTCTGCTTGTTTGTATGCATTTTAGATGGTTGATGGGTTAACTGTGAATGATTTTATTTCCTCTTAATCATGTCCCATGTGTAGCATCTACTTGCAGAAGAGTATGTTTGCTTGCAGGTTGTAACTAGTGTCTTACATTTTGAGCTGTTAACTGTGAAGTCTTTCCTCTTAACAGGTTTAATCATGACCTTGTTATAAAATATTAATGCATGCCTATACAAGAGATTTGTGTTTCACCTCCAATTTAGTTAACCCAGGGATTAATCCTGTGCGTGTTATGTTTTCATGTCAAGTTTGGTGGATCACCTTAGTTTAGGTTTCGTTTCATCTATTTACATTTTCATGCAATCCTTCTATCCCTTTTCCCCATCAGTTTTTAGTCTTTCAAGAAACAAACAGGTGATTTACCAGATAGGAAGCCGTCCTAGGACCTGGAGATTCATTCCAGACATAGGTTACACACAACCTTGGAATGTTTCCATGTTTCTCCAAAAGGTTAAGTTCCTGCAAACTTAACAGGGTGCAATTTTGGTAGACAACAAGACTTTTTGTGAAGACCTACATCCTGCAAACCAAAAGTTCCCAAGATTTGGACCCTGGGATAGGGTCAAGGTCAGCCCTGTCCTAGGACAGGGCCAAGGAGGTCGACCCTATCCTAGGTCAGGGTTGAGGAGGTCGACCCTGTCCTAGGTCAGGGTTGAGGAGGTTGACCCTATCCTAGGAGGTCAACCTTGTCCCTAATCCCAGAAACATAGGTCTGTATCCCAGAATGTAGAAATCAAGTCAGAAAATGGTGGCCAGAAAGGTAAAATAGGGGGGGAAGCCATATCAAGATCAGGAACCCAGTCAAGGCACTTTTCATGACCCCAAACCACTTACTCAGAAGGCTAAACAAGTCTAAAATGGAAGTGCTTCCATTTTTCAACTATACAACTCCATAGTTTCTCTATTGGTTCTCAATTGCTTTATCAAACTAGAGAGTCTTGATCTAAAATCTAAAATGGGCTCATTGGCCTTCATGAGAAAGTCTCAAAATATCTTCAAATATCCTAAAGATTTGCCAAAAAAAAATTGCGAGTCCCTTTAAAACTTGTATGGAGGATATCCCAAGCTTCTTTTGAATAATTAGTTGTCACTATCTTGGAAAGATTGCCTCTGTCAAGGTTGTTTCAATCAAGCTCAAAGCTTTTGCATCTTTCCTCCTTGACACCTTCAACTGAGTCTTCTAATTGTTTGTGAGGGTGGAAAATAGAGGTGGGTCACTCACATCCACAAAAATATTTACCACTAGGTCCCACAAATTGTTTGCAACCATGAAGGTCATCATCTTCTTTGCCCAAACATCATATTTTTTTCCATTGAAATATGGTGCCTGTTGCCAGCTCTTTCCTACATCTCCAGCCATGTCTCCTCTGAACAAATTCAAATACCCATAAAAAACAAATGCCCAAACTCATAAGAATTGAGGGCCAATCAGTCTAATAACATGTAAAGAATATAGAATGACTCTATATTCTAAAAGATGTGATCTAAATGCTCTCTAATCAGAAAATAATTAAATTCCTAATGAAAGGGTAGAGCAGAACAAAGCATATACATAGAGATTAAAAATTTGTTTCCCAATCACTGGGAACACATAGTGGAATCAAATGGAGACAAAAAAACAAAGAGAGATGGAGATATGCAAGCTTATTT
This sequence comes from Thuja plicata, assembly GCA_018584345.1. Taxonomy (NCBI): domain Eukaryota; kingdom Viridiplantae; phylum Streptophyta; class Pinopsida; order Cupressales; family Cupressaceae; genus Thuja; species Thuja plicata. Next base: position 401,396 of record MU224815.1, on the reverse strand, counting down.
TTACTTCTATTAAACTGTAAATAACTTCTACAATAACCATAATAAAATTGCAGCTATTGGGATTGCATACAAATTGTCTGAAGTAATCACTGCTCAACAAGATAATCAATTTACAACTGTTGTTGTAGTGAAATTATCTGATGAAACAAAGCAATAAATAATCTATTTGCTGGTGCTTACCAAATAAAAACTTAACTTCTTACATATATGAGAAATAAAAGCATTCTTTCCTTTATAGAGTATTTTCTGTCGAAAGACAAAATCAGATTTCAAAAATCTGATTTAAAATTATCTCTCAAAGTCCACACAAAATATGATTTAAACTTATCGTTCACAAATTTGAGAAGATGTCATAAAGGCTCGAGGAAATTTGATTTGAAAATCCAACATTTTTCACAACTTGAACAAGAGTAGATAATCTGTTATCATATGTACAACATTTAAAGGTTAAAGGTTATTACAACATGGTAAGTAGGAGCCTAACAGGTCTGAAGAATAAATCCTTTAACAGGGTGACTCTTAGGATTTTTAAATATCTTAACATAGTAGTCCTTAACAAGACTCTTCTAATAACCTTTAACTGAGTTATAGATACTCTTAACTGGGTATACCCTTAACAAGGTGATTTAATGATCCTAACAAGGCATATCTTATTTTTGCGGTAGTGAGATTGGTGGGAACTAATCCCCACTATGTTTTTCCCTCTAAAAAGGGTTTTGACGCAAAAATATTGGTGTTATTGTGTTACATTTGTAGATGCATATTTTACGTATCTTCTATATTGCATTTACTATTGCATGTTGGTTTGTTTGGAAGCTTATGAAAAGATTTTGTAGATCCGTGGTCGCAATAATTGAGCCCCCCTCTTAGTGCCATATAAGAGTAACAATTGGTATTAGATCCAAGTTCCATTGAAGAAGCCTAATAGCTTGGGAAGGAAATAAATGGTGAGAAATTATTAAATGGTAATCACTCATTCATTGACTCTTCACTACCATGCAGGCCAACAACCAACAACCACAAAACTTAAAATAGAACTGAAATGGTTTTGATGTTTTTAATAGGATAGAATATAGCCAAGCCTATCATATATGTATCAATGTATAAGTTACTAATTACTGATCTATGCTTTATCCATTGGGAAATTTCTCTAGTTCAAATACAAAACAAAGAAACCAACTACTATCAAAGTCTCAAAACCAAGAATACAAACAACTCAGACCAAATAGTTCTTACAAAATACTTGTGTAAAGGAGATGAACTTATGTCTTATCCAAAGAAATATTTAATTTTATCCTTGATCAAAACTGAGGAGTAATAACATATACATAGATGAACTTTATCCAGTGAATCAAAAGATCCAAAACTTAAGAGGTGAACACAGAGGAGAGACTTGAATTTGGTATATTGTATTAAGTATGAAGAATCAAGTTTCTATTTCAAACTGTTTCAAAACATATACCACTTCAATAGAATGTAAAAGACTTGCAACCTTCTATTCTATATTGACACTCTCTAGATATACATCTTCTATACTCTCACTGGAAAAAGTATACAACTAAATTCTCTATATTACTTTCCCAAGTTTCTCCCCTGAGCCCCTCTAAATGATCTTGGAAGTCCTTTTATAGATTAAGGACTGCAACAAGCTTCAGATCATTTAGGGTTAGGGATAAAGAATTTCAATAATTACATGACAGAGGAAATTAATTCATTTTAGGAACCAAATAACTCTATCATAGGCAAGTTGAAACCTTCCTTTAATTCATTCTGTTGAGAAATTTGATTTGGTCATCGTCCATCTTGAGAAACTAAAGAACAATGCCATGTAGGAGGAACAATAGATGGAATGTCTCTTTTGCATTAGTTACCCCAGGAATATTTGGCTCTTCAAAACTATAGAACACCAAATAACCTTCTTGAAAATCTCATACCCTAAAGAACACAACCTGATCTCATATTTATATAACTCTGGAAAAATGCCCTTCATTAAAGGAAAAGAATAGAAAAGGACTAAAATGGGGTTTAAAAAAGGATTAAAATTTTTCTCAGAAACCCTAAATAAATATTCTCCCATAAATGAACCCTAAAGAATCAAATTTTCATCCAGAAAACATCCTTTTACCACTTAAAAACAACCTAAGAGATCACATTGATAAATATATTACTCTGCAACAAATGACACAGTCCATCTCTTTGAAAACCTGATGGAAAACAATTTGAAATTTTGAAAATTCACTCCAACGGCTGCACCTGGTGTAGAATTCATCATCAACAGTTGATATTTAAACCTTAAATCAACTTTATAACACAGTAATAGATATCCTTTTGAGTTATCCACGAGCCAACGATCATATCTGGACACACATCGCTCTATCATGATGCCTTGATGAGTACCAATCAAGCATCTTCTCTTTAATGGAAATCACTAGCTATCCAATGAAATCTAACTAAACTAAACATTAACCTTACCCTTAGTTTCAAAACCGTAGGCCCCGCAACCCAGGTTGGACATGTGTTGATCGGTCGTAATGCCTTGATGACTAAACATATTGTTGTAAATTTGACTATACTAGTTTATATGACTCTATTTAGTTTTGTCATTATGAAAAAAAAGTCATATGAAGTTTTGGATTCAGCACACATTATCAGAAGATCATAAATTGGCTAAGTACAGAAGACTAAATAGTTAGCAAAGTACCAGAAGAACAGAGCATTAGTGCACGTGCATATGATTGGGTTAGGGCATGTTCCTTTGAAGATAAGCTTGTGAGTATTTTTAGATGCTAATTCTAAGGGATCATGATTAGATCTACAAGTATGAAGAAGATACAACCAGTTAAAGAGGTACATCTAGTGAATGCTAGAACAAGACAAAGATCATGGAAAGAGTCGACAGAGATTGTTTTGGTATAGATGTTGCACATATCCTTAGGACTTGCATCTTTGGATTAGTGATTTTTAGTGATCTAATCATTTGTGGTTAAAGGCACATGACTTGATTCATCCAGAGCAAGAAGTTAGAGCTAATTTGGTGGAGCGGACGGTGTGAAGAGACACATCTGTTCAGTTTGAGTAAAGCAGTTGTAACTGATGTTGCACCAAATTAATGAAGGGTTGTGTGCTTAGTTAATTGATCAAGATAGATGGTAAAAGGTTTCCTAAATCTGACATGTTTGTGTCCTTTGATTAAGTACTTATAGAAGGTCATTTGTGATCGAAAAAGTTGTGAAAGCTAGAGATAAGAAAGCAGAGTAGAGTGTTAAAGAAGAAAAAATATATCTGTCATATGTTGATGATATAGATATTGAAGGAGAAGATTTCAGAGTGAAGAAAATATTTTTGTAGTGATTAACAAGAGGTTAAAGCATTAGCGCACAAAAGGAACTGATCAGACAAGCAGTGTCACAGTAGCAGTTCACCTTGCAGATACATTGTGTATCAAAGATCCAGAAGGTTGTAGCCTTCACCATTTGGGCAGTGAGTCCACCACCCCTAACAAGGTTATTGTAAAATAATCCTAATAGGGTCTGACCCTTAACAAGTTCATTGTACTTCATACATTGTAAAGACAACTCCTAACAGGGTTAAGGATCTTCTAACAAGGATCATAAGAAACTAGTACAGAATATTTGTGGGTACTAATTCCCACCAGGGTTTTCACCTGCATTGGGTTTCCTCGTAATCATATTTGGTTTTATGAGTTGTGTATGTTTATCTTACTTGCATTGATATTCAGTTCAGTACTTAAGCATTAAAGTTAAGATTCAAGATAAGAATAAAAAGTATTAATAGATAGATCATTAATTCACCCCCACTCTCAGTGATCCTAATCCTAACAATTGGTATCAGAGATCTGGTCCTCAGCAAATAAGTTTAACCACTTGAGGAGATCATGGACAAGGTAGAAATGAAACACTTGAAAAATAATCTTGAAGCAGCCCTTGAAGAACTTGACACATCTAAAAATTAAAATGAAGATCTTAAACTAAAAGTTAATGGCATGCAAATAATTATCAAGAAACTGAAAAAAGAATTAAGGAATTATTCTTCAAACGATTTGCGAGAAGTAGTCAAAAAGTTGAATGAAGAAAATTCATCTCTGAAGGATCAAATTGAAGAATTAGATGAAAAGCTATGTAACAATCAAGATGCCTATGATGATCAAGTCAAAGTGAACAAGCAGTTAGATGAAGAACTGAAACAAACAAACATGGAAATCTTGGAGCTAAGAAACAACAAAGATAAGATGGAATCTAAATTGATTGCAGCAAAGAATCATATTGACAAGTTACACACAAGCAAGGATCTGATAGAATCTCAGTTGTATGCTCAAAATTTTATAGGAGATACTAGTGGTATAGTATATAATGAAGCACAAATTTAGATTGATGCCATGCAAGAAAGAATGAAAGCACCAAATGACATCACAGACACTAAGGAGATTGGAAATCGGAAAAAAGACAATGTTGAACCACCTAAGTATGAATGCAAGCTAGTTGACCATACTTGTTATGCCTATAACAAGCATGGACATTTTGCAAGGAATTGTAAAGAGGTAAGACCCTTCAATGGTTACTGTCATTCATGCAATAAATTTGGTCATAGAGCTATGAATTGTAAAACAAGTCAGAAGAACAAGAATCAGAATAATCAAAGAAATTAGAATTAGCAAAGACAAATAAGTTATCCTCAACAAAACATTAGAAGCCCTCAGAACATTACATGTCAAATATGTAATTACAATGGACACACATCCAAGTAGTGCAGCATGATGAATAATAACGTCAGACCTCCTATAATTTTTCACTCATGTCGAAAAGATGGACACATCTCTAAGCATTGTAGATATAGAGCGCAGAAACAAGAAATCCCTAAAAAGTCAGAAGATCCATTATGGGATGAGGTAGGAGAAATCAAATTTGTGAAAGCTATAGAAGATACAAGAAAGATCTGGGTTCAAGTAAAGAAGGATAATGAAGAGAACAAGGTAAAAGATGCATCCTCAGTGGATGCACCTTCTACTTATGAATAGTTTGTTGGAAATATTTAGGACTAACAGAGTTACTGAGAGGGGAGGGGTGAATCAGTAACTCTTAAAACTTTTATTATATTTCTGCACTTGTATCTACTTAACCATTCATTCATCTGATCTACTGCAAA
>MU224815.1:377194-389247 GCA_018584345.1 Thuja plicata | reverse complement strand
TGTGATCTTTACTGAATGCTCGGTAACTGCTATAGACTGAGTGATGAGCTCGGTAAGCACTTCAAAACCGAATAAGTGTTTTCACTAAGTGCATTCACTGATGCCAAATGTATCATTATTCCAACATAGTTGACCCTCATGGTCTTAGGGGGAGCTATTCTAGCTCTGAACCCCTGCGTGGCTGGTATACTCACCATCTGAGTATACACCTTGGATTACAATTGTTTGGTGAAATTATGGCACTGTATGGAAGAAAACATGATTTAAATTGTTATCAGGAACAAGAATGGAAGTTACAGTTGCTTCATGTGTCTACACGAAAAGTATTAATGGTTGAAATCTACTTTGCAATCACCAAGTCCTCACTTGCGGTCATAATAAATGATTGGAGATCATAGAAGCCCTAGCAGTTGTATTATTAATGCATTACAGTTTTTGTCAATAGTGAAGAAAGGAGATTGATAATCATTATTTGTTAAGCAAATTCATTTGAGTTTGAAATGAAGCCCAAGCACGGACACGTCATTTTAGAAATTAGTTGAAAACTTACTTAGCAATTGAGTAAGCGGTTGGATAAAAAAAGGAGCGGTTGTAGTAGAGAAGAAAAGCATCACAATTACATTCTTCAGTAGAGATTTATATCAAGAAACTCTTTGAAACATCTTGGAAGCAATTTATCAATATGCTTCAACACATAAATTTCATGAAGCGGAATTGGTCAAAATCTTGTTGAGCAGTGTTCTATGTGAGAGTATCAGTATATCCATTGGAGATATTTGTTTTGGAGCTGACCTGATGTTATCCTTGGAAGCACATACTTATTATTGATCATCTAATTATGAATACAAAAAAAGAGTGTTCGCGTAAGAGCAGAATTGATTGAAGATACAATTTGAAATATCATGTGAAGAAGCAGATAAAACTATTATGACAGGTCCACAGGATTATGCACCCATGGCCAAGGACATGGAGGATACATTTGTGGTTGATAATGTTGAAGTATCAATGGAAAAAATGGATATTGATCTAGACAAGTTTGAAGAAACATTTGTGAAAATTCTTTATATCAACAAGAAGATCTATTGATTTAAGATATCACAGAAAAAGAGAAGACTGAAGTGTTGGACAGTTCATTATCATTGTTGTCAATTTTGACAGCCATAATAGACTTAGACTCATGGGGAGTAAATAAGTAAGGGGGAGTATATAATCTGAAGGAGTCATGAAAAATATATCAAATATTGTAGAAGAGAATTATATGAAGAAGAGACTCAGTGAATTGGTTAGCAACTTTACACATGATCTTAGTTCACTCAAGGTTGGTCAAGCATCCTTGAAAGAGTTTGCAGCAAAAGGAAAAGAAGATAATATCAAAGCAGGAGTAAAATAATGTATATAATATGGAGTATTTCATGTGATCAAGGTCCTAGCATAGACTTGGAGAAAATGGAGAAGCTACAATATGCATTATGTGCCCATCTACAAATTATTGTATTTTGGGAGAAAGAGATCCAGAAGTTGCAGATTGCATATCCAGATGTGTATGCTGAGTAAGTACATAGAAGTGTTTTTGAGCACCTTTGTCATTAATTTCAAAGGGGGAGAAGAGTATGAATAATATGGAGTCTTGTATATGATAAGAGGGAGATATAAGATAGAGAGTTTTTGTATAAGAGTATAGATAGTAACTTCGCCATATTCCTTTGTTGCCATTAATAAAAAAGGGGGAGACTGTTGGAAATTTGAATATACTTGTTTATATGACTCTATTTAGTGGTTTCATTATGGAAAAAAATTCATATGAAGTTTTGGAGTCAGCACACATTATCAGAAGATCAGAAATTGGCTAAGAACAGAAGACTGGACAGTTAGCAGAGTACCAGAAGAACAGAGCATCAATGCACATGCATACAAATGAGTTAGGGAATATGCCTTTGAAGATAATCTTGTGAGTATATTTAGATTCTAAGTATAAGAGAGCATGATCAGATCTGCAAGTATGAAGAAGATACAGCCAGTTAAAGAGGTACAACCAGTGAATGCTAGAATAGGACAAAGATCATGGAAAGAGCTGACAGAGATTGTTTTGGTATAGAATTTGCACATATCCTTAGGAATTACATCTTTGGATTAGTTATTTTTAGTGATCTAATAATGTGTGGTTAAAGGCACATGACTTGATTCATCCAGAGAAAGAAGTTAGAGCTAATTTGGTGGAGCAGACTGTGTGAAGAGACGCGTCTTTTTGGTTTGAGTAAAGTAGTTGTAACTGATGTTGTGCTTACTTAATGAAGGGTTGTGTGCTTAGTTAATTGACCAAGATATATGGTAAAAGGTTTCCTAAAGCTGAAATTTTAATTTCCTTTGAGGAAGTACTTAAGAAGGTCATTTGTGATCATAAAAGTTGCAAAAGCTAGAGATAAGAAAGCAGAACATAGTGTTAAAGCAGCAAAGATATATCTGTCATATGTTGATGATATAGATATTGAAGGAGAAGATTTCAGAGTGAATAAAATATTGTTGTAGCGATTAACAAGAGGTTAAAGCATCAGTGCACAAAAGGAACTAATCAGACAAGCAATGTCATAGTAGTAGTTCACCTTGTAGATACAGTGTGTATGAAAGATCTAGAAGGTTGTAGCCTTCACCATTTAGATAGTGAGTCCTTGGACAGTGAGTCCACCACCCATAACAAGGTTATTGTAAAAGACTCCTAATAGGGTTTGACCCTTAACAAGGTCATTGTACTTCATACATTGTAAAGACAACTCCTAACAGGGTTAAGGATCTTCTAACAAGGATCATAAGAAACTAGTACAAAATATTTGTGGGTACTAATTCCCAAAGGGGTTTTCACCTGCATTGGGTTCCCCATAATCATATTTAGTGTTATGAGTTGTGTATCTTTATCTTACTTGCATTGATATTCAGTTCAGTACTTAAGCATTAAAGTTAAGATTCAAGATAAGAAGAAAAAGTATTAATAGATAGATCACTGATTCACCCCCCCTCCTCTTAGTGATCCTAATCCTAACACATCTATCATCTCTTCTTCATGGGACTGTGTCGACCTTTGGATGCACTTTGATCTGACTACAAACTAACTTCCTTTAGTGTTGACCAATTTCCACATGTCTTATAGTCATGAAACCATGAACAATATCTACCTTGTAACTCTACATAGTAGTCAACCATTATTTATTAGATCTAAAAGATCTAACCCTCCAGAAATGACCTTGGTAACTCGACATATTTTGTCCCACCTACCACCATGTGGTGCAAGGGCATGATCCCATGATTGATAAATAGATGACATCTTTGGCATAGAGGAATCACACAAACCACATGATAAAATTGGATCTAACAAATCATTAAACTATCTATAATCCTGACCACTTTCCACGTGGCACACAAGAGTGTACCTAAAAAGGACATCTCTTGAGCATCTTACATTCAAGGCATAATGCCAACCATTGGATTAAACAAGATTAGATGGTCAAGATAATCCCTGGTAGCTATTGAAGAATGGACACTTGGAATCATGTCATGATGCCTTGATGAATAAAGGTACTGCATCTTCTGTTCAAGGTATTACACCTTTCGTTGATCAAAATCTGATCTGACGATTCACGAGCCTGTCGCTAAATTTGAAGAATGTTGACCTCACGATCTTAGAAAGATAGATGTCACATAGGTATGATACCTTGAAGCATAAAGTGTCTTCATCTCACGATTAAGGAAACATGCCCGCCATTGGATGAAAAGGAACCTGCACAAAACTTTAGTAAAGCATAAAAAGTATTTCGGGAACCTCAGGACTTAGGAAAAATTAAAGTGGTCCCGCTAGGAAATAGGATTTAAAAGATGGTAAATTTATGGCCCCACTGACGACATCATTGAACACATGGGTTAAAAGGACATAAATTATCCCAAAAGTCGGTCAAACTTATAATATAGGCATTGCAGACTTAGGGTTTTAGGTTTTAAGAACCAGAGAAATAAAACACTACAAAACAAAAGTAAAACCATAGAGCCATGGAAATTTTTGACAGGGCTAACACATTGGAACAATCTAGTTGAAACTACGTTCTCTCTATATGTATGTAAATCAATATCTAGGGTTTTAGGCCATAAGGGTTTCAGTTGATGTTTTTGTGAAGTCAAATCCAAGTGGATTTTATTCAGTCTTTTGTGTACTCAATGATTAGTCATTCAGCAGGCCGACTACACATATTGAAATTTTTATGTCACTTGATGGTCATGATAAGTGAGTTGGTTCTCTAAATTATATGTATGAATGTATACTAACTTGGAAAGGTTCAAGGATCTAGGAGTTGATTTTATTTTTTTCACAAGATGATTTGAGAGGTAGTTTATCCTATTTATAAATCTTCATAGATTTTCTTTTCATTATATCATTTTTTGAAACTAAAAATGGATTTGTAGGCCTCAACTTATTCTCATCCATTGCATCTCATAGATCCTGATCAATCAACATATCTTCCATCTTCAATGTCCACATATTAAATTTCATGCTAGAAAAATTCTCTACATCAATCCTCCCTGATATGCCTGTCATTTTTACAATCCTGTAATTACCCTATCCTGCAAACAAAACTCATTCATACAAACTCCTCATCAATCCATCATTATATAGGTATTTCACAACATGGAAACCATTTATTTCTTTCCAAGGAACCTACATGTGGAGGCACCGACATGTGGTAGGTTTCATTCTTTCCAATGCACCTACACATGGAGGCAACTACATGTGGTAGGTGGAAGCAGTTACATGTGGATAACTCTAGAAGGAGGCTTCCCCAAAGTCAAGGAATTTTCCAACTATCTAGAAAATATTAAAAGGTTGAGACACATGTTTTCTCAACAAGATCTCAACCCCCACATACAGCTTCTATATGCCTATGTGCATGCTAAAACCAAAGAGGGGAAGTTTGAACATTTAGGGCTTTGTTTCAAAACCATGCCTTCATCATCATTCATGGTAGCCCATCTATATAGTATGGATCCATCCTTAGGCATCATATTAATTCACATCAATTTGGTCTCTTTGTGCATTCTTATGCTTGGGTTTGGGGTTGGATAAAGAGTTTAAAAATAAATGATAATCGTCAAATTTAAAGAGGCCCTTCTAGTTACCATTCATCTCCAAAAGTGTCACTTCTTGATGTCGTAATAAATTTGGAGTGAGGTGATCTCATGATGAAGGGGCGACACCTTTTCTGGACTCTAACCCCTAGTCATATGGGATTTTAGCCCTTTGTTATTTCTAACCCAAAGGGGATTAAGTTTGGTCGATTAATTTTGTTTGGTAAAAATAAAATTTGTGAAGTTAAATTTTTTTCATTATTATTTTTTTTTGTGATGGAGGATTAATTTTGTAAGAAGGAAAATTTGTTTCTCTCATAAGTTTTTCTCAACAATTGGAAATTGATTTTTTTGTTGTTGCAAAAGTGCATATTTATTGATCATGAATCCAATAGACAAACGCTCATTATAAAGTGTCATTTTTAGGGTTGTTTGGGTTTGGTTACAAAACACTCCCTCTTTAAATTTCCAAAAATAGGGGGGAACAACTAGATAATCATGGGGGTGTTGAGTGTTTTCTATTTTTCTTACTTCCCCAAGATGTGCTCTTACTTTTGCATTCTACAAAGAAACAATCTAAGTATAATAGCATGAATCATAATGTGAGTATACAACCCCTAACTCCTTTTCATTATCTTGATTGGAGCTTGAAAGTAATTTTTTATAGAAGAATAAAGGCTTCTTTAGGGTAACAATTGAACATGAAAAGAAAATAATGAAGCTAAGGACAAATAAAAGTTTTTTAATAAGTGTGACCAAGCATTTGACTTCTTATGTTTAAACTTATCTACTGAATTAGTTATTTCTATTGAAAACTTGAAAACACCCAACAAGGTTTGGGAAGCTCTTAAAACACTATTTGGGACAATTGATGAAATTAGAAGTCATGAGTTGGAAAATAAGCTCCTAGATCTTAGTCCCCTAAAGTTGTTCAACTTTAGAAGTTTAAATTGTTGAAGTTGCAATTAAAAAATTGTGGAATCGACAAGAAAGATTCAATAAATTAATCCTTTATGTACTTTCCAAGCTAGGCTCTAAATTTTTTGTGTGTCTGTACTTTTTTTTATACTCAAAGATCCCTTGGTACCTCATGGATTATTCCCTCACTTTATAACATTATTGCTGATCTAGAAAGGGAAAAATAAAAGTTAATTCAAATGGGTACTTTGAAATGCACTAAGGGAAAAGCTCTAATTGCAAGAAATGAAAAGAAACAAAATGTTAAAAGAGATAAAATAAGACTACAAGGAAAAAGGAAGGGAATAAATAAGATGAAATATTTCAAAAAGGATAACTCATATCAACAAAGTAAATCAACTACTGAGAGAGTTAGATGTGCCTTTTGTAAAAAAACTTGATGTGATGAACATTAGTGCATGAAAAAATAAATTAAGAACCTCACTTTTCTACTCAAAAAGAATAATACTGATGTAACTAATTTTGTCAATGCATCCTCTTCAAATTGGGAAATAACTAAGCGCAAAGAGAAATTGAAATGTAGGGCCTTTTTATAAAAAAATTATATATTTTGGTGCTAAACACCATATGAGTTCTCAACTTTATGTGGACTTTTCATATCTTGATTACAATCCTAATAATTTAAACAATTTAAATAAAATGATAATAGTATTTAGGTTGCATCTTGGGGAATAATAATGGGTTGATTGGTCTCTACTTTTGTCTGAATAGCTTAGTATATGGTTTTAGTGGGATCTCATGTTGGAAAAGGTCTTCCCTTTAGGATTTTAGGTCTTCATATGAGCAGGAAAACACATGCTTTTGTTTTCTTAAAAAATTTATCAGATTCTCCCTGTCATGGGAGTTCAACTTCTTTCCAATATATACCATATGATTTTTTATTTCTGATCCCTGATTCACTTCCTCCAGATCCTCTATTTTAGTACTGTTCCTATTTGACAAATAATCATCTTTGATCACTAAATACTGCCTCTAGGTCTAGGAGCCCCTTAGGGATCTGATTAGAACTTAACTGGACAACCTCATTGCCAAAAATAATATATTTTCCATCAATCACCTCAACTAGAGAATTACAACCTACATCTTGGCCTTCATAATGGTCAAGGCACTGAATAAACCTGGGGATATCTTGATCATCATCAAAAAATTTCCAGTTGTAAAAATTATCAGGCACAACTAGTCTACTCTTAACTTCTACAATTTATACCCCACTCAAGGTCAAATCACCATTCTTTAAAGCAACATTGGCCAAGAAATCAATCATGATGTTTTTTGACCTTTCTATTCATTCAATGTTAAAGGCATTAAATAGTTCGATCTGATCCCAAATAACATGCTTGTACATCTTTAACCTATAATTTCTCACAATATACTTAGATCTAACTTGTGCTACTACTAGCTCAAAATCCCCAAAAACCCTTAGACACTTGATACCATGCCTAGTAGCAATATTTAACCCTAAAAATAAGGCTTCATATTCAACTGTATTGTTGCTACACTAAAAAGTTAACAAGAAAGATTACTTGAAAGTAGTACTTGGTGGAGAAATAAATACAACACCAGATCTTGATCCTTCTTTAAAAAAAGCTCCATCAAAGTACATTTTCCATAGGCCACATTGTTTTGTCTTCAACTCTCCAACTAATGGATCAATATTTTTTCATTGTGGAAAGATATTCTCAACTCTGAAATTTTCCATGTCTACATCCACACAAAAATTAAGAATATCATTTTATACCTTTTCAACAGTCACTAGTGCTTGTGGCTCTCTATACAAATTTACTTCATTCCCATCTACTAGGATTTCTGAATAACACAAGTCTAATTGTACATGACCTCCAACTACTACAACCCATTGTCTAAACAATAGCATACCATAATGGGGTTGAGTGTCTACAACAATTACATCCATTTTGTAAGTTGCCTCAGGAAAGACAACAATCATAACCTCAACTCCTTTCAAAGTTATAACCACATGGACCTCTCTATTGTCCATGGCATGACACCTTCGATAACAAATGTCAACGTCCATAAAAGTTTCTTTCATTACTCCCTATGGAATTACATTTGTACTAGCACCAGAACCAATCATATAATTTTTTACAAGCTTATTGTTTACCAAAAGTGTTACATAGAAAGGATCTACTTGGGAGGTTTCTTGGGTAATCATATTACCCACATATAAGCTAGGGGTTTCTGGCTCATGACTAACACCCTTTATTTTTCTCTCACTTTTATTTTCTATAGGGACATCTACTATCTCCTTAAAAAATGATACTATAACCTCTCTATGTTCCTTTACTTTCAACATTTCAATCAAGGGAACTAAAACTTTCATTTGTGAAAGAGCATGTTTCATATTAAATGCAGTTAATCCAAACAAAATGTCATCTATGCTCTTACTTTTGCTTCCCTTTTTAGTAACAACTTGCTTGTCAAATTTTACTTCCTTCTTTTCTCCTTGAGAATAAGAAGACTCTCCTTGTTTTGTACCTTCTTTCTTATTATCATCTTTGATTTGAGATTCTGTAGCAACACTTTAGGCATTTTCTTTATTAAACACAGGAGTGGGCTCACCAAGACTAGGCTCTACCTTCCTATTTATCAAATTGTAAGCACTTCTAGCTTGATTAATTTCTTCTATGACCAAATATATTTTTCCCTCCTCACTAGGAAATATGAAATGAGGATGTTCTCTTTCATCACCTACACTAGTATAGATATTATTCTATAGTATAGTATCAGTTTTATCGCCTGAATCACAGAAAACATGTTTCTTGTATCTTTGGAACTATACTCTTCTAGTATCTACATCTATAGCCAGCTCATTATCTTCAGCAGACCATAGAGCATTAGGCTTGTTCATAGTGAACATATTTACCATAGAGTCCTCTTGTTCTAGGCTCATCCACTCACTGTTCTCCTTCATTTTTTCAGCTAAAGCTTGCGCAACAACACATTGAAAAGAAGAGTGGGGCATATTTCAAGCATCACATGAAGGGGTATTTTCTAGATTATGTGTAACATTTATTTTTGAAGGATCAGGGGTTACCAAAGTCTTTTGGCTCTCTTGATTTTCAATAATAGGATTTCCATCTTTCTAATTTGTATTGTATGGCATATCCCTCAAATGTGGGAGTCTATCATACCTCTGATATTGATACCTATTATCATGAGAAGCCCTATCATTTTTATCAACATTGGTAGTAAGTTAGTTTACTTCACTTACCAATTTATCCACCCTATCCTCCTCCATTGAAGGTTTACTTGTTTGTCCTTTTGTATCCTTCCACAACCTTCCATCTTATAACTTTCCCATTTTCCCTAAGGCTTGTCTATTGCTTTACATGTTTATATCCATTTTATAGGCACCCATTAGACTATATGGATTCTTATCCCTTATCTAAGGTACGATGTATTTCCTTATACAACATTCAAATATGTAGTTAAACATACTTCCTCATCTAGTCTCAAGAGCTGAAATAGCTTGTTCATGGCCTTTTGAAACCTATTATTGCAATCTGCCATACTTTCATTTTGGAACTTCTTAATATTAATACATTCATTCAGCATGAAGCTTGATTTAACATGTTCATGGTAATTTTCTCTAAAACATCTAACAAGCTCATCCCAAGATGCTACAATATTTTGAGGTAAACTCCTATACCAATTTCTAGCATCTTCATCCAAACATTGAACAATTAATTTCATGAGTATATCCTCGTTTTCAATCTCAAAGTGAGTCATCTTCTTAGTGAATGCTTAATGGTGGCCTTCAAAAGTTATAATATTATTTTCACTTAACCTAGTGATGTTATCTCTTACCTCATTTGAGATGACATTTGGGTGACCATGAATTCTATAAAAAAATAATGGATGGTATCTATCAAAATGGATAGCTCTCCTCTACAAATTTGCAGCAGCAAGTGATGACATGTAACTGATTGAATGTTTGATAATGTTAAGTTGAAGATGATGCAAGACATTAAATCAGTTAATGGTTTGTATTGTCATTGATGTCAACTTGATATCATCTGTATGGTCATATACATAATGCCAAAGACTTTAGAGAATCAGTAGAATAAGGGTTATGCTTTCAACAATGCATAAAAGTCAAGTATTCACCAAGTGGCAGACTACACCGGCAGAGTGCACACCATCGGTAAAGACAGAGATAAAGTCACAGTGACGCCCGATGATCAGAAGACAGTGTTTCCTAACGAAGAAGAATCAAAGGATGTCCAAAGAGCTAAAAATAGTGTTGCCCGATGAGAAAGATCCAATGATGCCTGACGGATGGAGATCCCGAAGCTAATTGAAGTGACACTAATGGAACTAGTAGTTGTCACCGGCGACGAACTGTAGAGTTGACCGACAGAACAGAGAGATTAGAAAATGACAAAATATCTAGCTGGGAGAGCTAAAGGATATGATTAACTGGTTGTTTGATTTATTTTATTTGACCACAGTTAAGTAAGTGATTTGTACAGTTGGCAAGAAGATAACTATGAGATAAATAAGGAGTTAAAGTCGTAAATCAATTTGGTTGGATTGTTTTTCACGCCAAGAATCAAGAACCAAGAATTAAGGAATATCATGTCTATTTAAGAGACAGGTATAATTCATTCCCGCAAGGAAGCAATCAGATACATGGGGGAGTGAACTGATAGAAGATGCTGAAGAGAAACTGATGAAGGATAAACTTCATGCAGTCCTGATCAATCAAGCTAAGGGAGAGCTAAAGAATTCTACAGACACTGATACACAGTGAAGCACAGCATCACAGAGCAGAAAGAATGAAGATCAAAGGAATAGAATTGATACATTGATCAGAAAGGTATTGTATGTAAATAGATATAAATATCTACAATTCAAAGTTGTATTAGAAACAGGTCATTTTGTTTCAATTTAACCATTGAAGCATTAAGTCTCTTAACAGAGAAAGACTTAACAGTCTTTTTTAATTGAGGTATATCCTAACAGATTACCAGAAGGTTGACTCATGATAGTAGCATCAGTCTTACCTAAAGCCTATTGACAGTCTAAGAAAGAGGCTGATTCAAGGATGGTAGTAAGATTAGCATAAAGCCTATTGATAGTCATGAGACTGATTCAAGGATGGTAGCATAGATGCTAGATACTAAGTGATAAACTATGTATCAAAATCCTCTAACAAGGTCACACTTAACCATGTGTTTGTAACCTTTCATAGGGTTGGCTCCTAACATGGCTCACTTCAGAAGAGTGAAAATTTGGGGTACCAGTCCCAGTGGTTTTTCCCTTAATAGGGTTTCCACGTTAAAATCCTTGTGTTATATGTGTATGGTTCATTACTTTATTGTTTTACATTCTACATATGCATCTATAGATTGATTGGTATACTTTGCATATTTACTGAGAATCGGTAAATACAGTTTACTTCTTATCGGTTATCAAGGAGAATAAGGATAGATAAGGTAAACCGACAGACAGTTATTTGTTTCAAATATTTCAAAGGCATGCATCTTGTAGGGAGTTAATAATTGGAGAAGTATTGATTGGTGGATTAAAGTTTAAATTGGATAAATTTTTGAGGCCACTGATTCACCCCCCCCCCCTCTTAGTTATTACTAACAATTGGCATCAGAGCTTGTGTGCTTAGAAAGAAGGTTTCAAGACCTAAGTTAAAGATCACAAGATGAATAGACGAGATATGCCCAAGTTGAACAAGGACAACTTTGCTTCATGGAAAAGAAGGATAAAGCTTCACTTATCAGGTATTGGAAATGATATTACTCAATACTTAGATACTGAATATGTGTTGCCTACAGGACCATTGATAGTAGATCAATTGAGAGTAAATCATGAACATAAATGTGGGTGATCTCACAATAGTGTGTCCCACTTTTCGGGATGAAGGATTTTGGACTTTCAAAAAAAAAAAAAATTTGATGGCTTCACGCGAAGTGGTTAATAAGCTTCGCGCGAAC
>MU224815.1:340238-370069 GCA_018584345.1 Thuja plicata | reverse complement strand
ATAGGGTTTCCACGTTAAAATCCTTGTGTTATATGTGTATGGTTCATTACTTTATTGTTTTACATTCTACATATGCATCTATGGATTGATTGGTATACTCTGCATATTTACTGAGTATCAGTAAATATAGTTTATTGCTTATCGGTTATCAAGGAGAATAAGGACAGACAGGTAACTGACAGACAGTTATTTGTTTCAAATATTTCAAAGGCATGGATCTTGTAGGGACTTAATAATTGGAAAAGTATTGATTTGTGGATTAAAGTTTAAATTGGATAAATTTTTGGGGCCACTGATTCACCCCCCCTCTCAGTTATTACTAACAACATGAGCTCCACTTTTTCCCACTACAGCTCCTTGATTTTCTGTGTTGCTTGATACAACAATAGAGTGACCACCAATAATTTGTACACCTTGACCTGGACCAGAAGACCAATTGCTTTGACTAGACTGAGCTACTTGTGTAGCACTTGTTGTTGCAGTATTACTTGCAATAATATTTAAGAAGGATATCTTCATTTTGATCTCAACAGATGTTTCTTCCAACTCAACCTTTTCCAATAGTTTGGCAGCCTCTTCCTTGACCTTCCTTTCCTTCTCTAATCCAAGATCTAGCTGTGACATCCCACTTAAAGAAACCTCCTTTGTTTTTGGCTCTTCAATATGATTACCAAATGTCTTTTTATTTCCCTTTTCTTGAGTGATTTTATCTTCTCTATTTGACAGATCACAACTAGGTTTTTGTACTTTGGTAGGCCTCTCTACCTCACAATCTAATACTTGTCTTAATACAAGGCCCTCTCTCTTAAACTCATCCTTCTTCTTAGGGGGTTCAATTTTCTATGATTGTCCTTTCCATGTGTCAATATCCTTGAAGATTTCTTTGTTCAAACCCTTGTATTTCACATTTAAGACTTTACCTTCTACCACATGTTGTGCATTGTTTCTTAACAATCTATACCTTTCACACAACAATTCAAAAATTTCTTGCTCTCTTTCCTTCTTATTTTCCATAGCTAATCTCTCTCTCTCTCTCTCTCTCTCTCTCTCTCTCTCTCTGTGTGTGTGTGTGTGTGTGTGTGTGTGTGTGTGTGTGTGTGGATCATATTGACTTGAAATAGAGCTTTGTGTATCATCCNTCTTCTCTCTCTCTCTCTCTCTCTCTCTCTCTCTCTCTCTCTGTGTGTGTGTGTGTGTGTGTGTGTGTGTGTGTGTGTGTGTGGATCATATTGACTTGAAATAGAGCTTTGTGTATCATCCAGATCAACCAAATTTTTGAATCCTTGGTTTTCTACTGGATGAAAAGGATGGTCCATCAAGTTAGGGGATACCTCAGTACAGATGGAAATACCACTACATGTATAATCTTGGCTCCTCCCTCTATCTACATCAAGCCTCCTATATGGGGTTTGAATAACACCTTTATCCTGAGATCTATTTTCAGGAGTGATATATACATGGTTTAACAAGGTTTGGCTACCTAATCCTGAACTTGTAGAGGATGAAGAAGATCTTTCAGGAAATGGGGTCAAATTGTTACCCCTAGGATTCCATGATGTGTTATAACTTGACTCAGCTTTATTAGACCAATTCTTCCTTGGATTTCTGGGACGTTCACCTTGTAAAGAAGCCTAATGGTTTTTCTTTGAGGAAGTCATGGTAGGTCTTTGAGGCTTCATCTTGAAAATAACAACAACTTATCTAGTTAGAAAAATTACACAAGTAAAAAATAACCAGAGTTCACAGAGTCACCATGTAGACAAATCTGGGATAAAATATAGCAATTATTCTGGGATTTAGTGTAGCAATATTTCAAAAGCTTATTCCCCAGAAGAGTCACCAATTTGTTGGAGCTTTTTCATGCAGAATCCTATATAGAAGAAATGCTTGTCTCTATGCAACCCAAATTATGATTTTTCCAAGAAACAAGTTCAATTAACAAGGATTAAATCCTCCTTCACTTGGAGCTCCATAGGCTCAGGTGGGTGTACCTAACTTATGCCTTTAATATTCAATAGTATCACAGATGGGTAGACATAGTGGATGTAGCATAAACATGTAAATGATGATAAATTTTATAAAGATTGATGAGGACCACACCTTATAACATAGTAGACTAGTGCCCTATCCAATGGGTATGGAGTCACTTTAAATGAAAAGACCTTTAATAACAAGTTACATCAAATGTAAAAATTCCCAATGATCACTAAATCTAACTATGCCTTACACAATCATTTCACACTTCTTGAAAGTTGAAATAATCATCAAATCTGTTACAACTCTTTACTCACTTAAACTACCTTAAGGATTTTAATTCTTTCCTTGAAAGAAGCCCTAAACTAGTTAGACACTCTTCCTTACAAAGTGATGGACTGAGATGTCCTCAACAACCAATCCAAATGAGTACAAAATTTTGAACAAAGACAAATATTCAATCAGATCAAACATATAGCAGGAAATACAAACATATATTGATATCAAAACATTAATTACATATAAAATCAGAGCCAAGGAGACCACTGATAGTATTAATAAAAATATGAAGAGCTTACAAACCTTTTGTGGCATAAAAATCCCATCCCTAAAAAATGGTTTTGGAAATCCTTTTATAGAAAAAGGATTGCAACAAGATTTAGATTATTTTAGGGGGAAAAGACCAACAACTAGGTCATTCAAGAGAATAAAATCATTAATATTATTTTAACTCTTGGAAAATACAATTGAAACAATTGTTATATTGTCATTGATGTCAAACCTTAACTGGTAAGATAGTTGATATCTTGTAAAGTGTCATATCAATTGATTGATGAAGAAGATTTGAAAAGGAGAGATAACAAGAAGACCTAGTGAAATGGTTGAGTTATCCAAAAATACAATGGGTACTTGATGACATCACACCTTGACAAGGTAATATATCATTTATTTTAAGTCTAAGTGAAGTTTGGATGACTACAAGATTAGTCTTGACCGAGTAACAAAGTAGAAGATTAAGGAGCTTATGTTTGTGTCAAGTGATGTGAGTGTCGACCGAGCACTAGTATATGTCGAGAAAATTTAGTGTCGATCGAGAATCATTATTTTCCAAGGGTCAGTGAATTATTAAGTTATCTAGTGATAAACGAGCGACAAAACACAGTATTCACCGAGTGTCAGTATTATGATAGTTTGAGAGAGATTTGAGATCCCAGCCGACATAGTTGATTTTCTTGGGATATGTGAAGTGTATTTAAGATAAGGATGATTGTTGTGGGGAATTAAATGAGCATTTAATATACGTTTAATTTATTTTTTGTATGGATTCAAGAAGGATTTTTAGAATGTATTCTATAATGTAGATGGAAATGAAATGTTGGAAGGATTCGTTAGATCTGACCTAACCCTAAGATCTACAGGGATGATTAAGTGAAAATAGATCAAGCTACCTGATTAGAGAGGTATAATATTAACCCAATTATAGGTTATGAGTAAGTGGTACGAGGTTAATTAGTTGATTTGAAAAATCTAAGTAGAAAGTAGAATAGGCTGAAGAGAGAAGTACAAGACTGCACAGTGGTGATCTCTTGAAGGATTTCCAAGAAGATATAAGTGATAAAGATGAAAATGATGACCAGACAGTGAATTACCATTTGAGATACAATTGAATCTGTATTTGCAAAGTGAGTTGTATGTTTCAGATCACAATTTGTTGTTACTTTCTAACCATTGTATGAGTTGCAAAATCCTTTTAAACAAGGTTGACCTAACAGTCATATTGTTAAATCCTGTAATCAAGTTATCTTTCTAATGGAATGGTCTAAGCCCTCTAACAAGGTTCACTTCTAACATAGTGATTAAATCCTTTAATAGTGTGTATTGTAGCTCATTTCAAAAGAGTGAAAAATTGGTAGCATGTTACTGGTGGTTTTTCCCATATTCAGTTTCCATGTTAAATCCTGGTATCATAATTATGTGAATGTTATTTAATGTGTTGTACTGTTAAGAGATTTATATTCTGCAAGTTGGTTACATTAGGACATTAAAATGCAAGTTTGTATTATTGATTATATGCTATAGAGACCAAGTAGATTACTTAGTGGATCTGAGTTGGTTGAAGTGTTTGAAAGTTCAATTGGTACATATGACCTTAGATAACTAATTCACCCCCCTCCTTTAAAATATTCTAAATCATTCTAACAATTTCTATTAGAGCTTTGTGGTGCTTGTAGAGAAAATTTTGAAGGTACTTGAAGCTAAAGATCAAAATGTATTAAAATGAGGTACCGAGGTTGAACAACGAGAACTTAACTGCATGGAAAAGTTTGATGAAGCTACACCTAGTTGTAATTGGAGATGATGAAAAATACTATGTGGAAAATGATTACATAATATTTCATAATATTATGATAGCTCAATAGATGAAAGAAAAATAAGGACACAACCAAGCAATGTTGGAGATTGCATCAGCCCTAAGCTATCCTAAATTTTGAAGAAATTAAAGATTGCAAAACTACAAAACAAATGTGGGATACACGACAAACTATCTATGGAGGTGATACAAATGTAATGAGAGCTAGATCTGAAAGCTTGAGAGGTAAGTTTAATGAAATGAGAGTGCAAGATAGTGAAACTATTGTTCAGTATTGTAGCTGAGTTAAGAAGGTTGTAAATGGTATTAGAGGAGCTAATGGAACTATTAGTTATGATATTGTTATCAACAAGGTACTGAGAACCTTGCTTCCTATATATGCTATTATACTATGTTCTCTACAAGAACTGAGATGTACTCATGGTAACAACTAAACTCTGGAAGGCCTAGTTGGTAGACTTACTACTTTTGAAATGTAAAATTTTGATAATTTCACTCCTAACCATGTTTGTATGCATTCAAATCACAATTGACTCTTCATAAATCAAAGAAATGAAAAGAAAGACATGTGAATAGAGAGAGTGACACTTCTGATGAAGATCTTGATGAAGTTGAACCACTTATGACTAGAAGACTACCAAGAGGAAGAGGAAACTCCAAAGGTAAACTTCCTATAATCTATTTTTCATGTAACAAAGTTGGCCATATTTTTGCAAGATGTCCTGATAAGAATGACAAGAATGAAGTAGAATGCAAGAAAGAACCTAAAGATTATAGATCTTTCCTTTATATGAACAAAGGAGAGCTCAATAGTGTGCATGAATGAGAAAAATAATATTTCAAACAATAGAATGATGTTGTCAAGAAACAACAAGAAAATGTCGAGTTACAGAAAGACATTGGGCCGAGCATTAGGAGAAAACTACCGAGCAATCTAATAATTAAACAAAAACACAAAATGAACTTGAAATTAACTTTGATGATCAATTTGAGGATGAACAACTAGAGAAAATAATACTAGAGCCTACAGTAGAAAAATATGTAAGAAGATGTCATAAACCAAATCAAATTATCGGAGATAAAGATTCAAACATCATGACAAGAAGAAAATTGAAAAATCAGACATGCTTATTATGTGAATTTGAGCCAAAATCAGTGAAAGATGCTTTAGGTAATGAATATTGGATACATACCATGAATGAAGAAATTAAACAAATTGATAAGAACAAAACCTGGACACTAGTACCAAGACCAAAGGACAAGACTGTTATTGTAAAAAAGTGGGTATTTAGAAATGAGCTGAATGAACATGGAGAAGTTATAAGAAATAAGTCCAGATTGGGATGGAAAGGTTATGCACAAGAAGGAGGTATTGACTATGGTTAGATGTTTTCCCTAGTTTCAAGATTGGAAGGATTGAGAACTTTGTTAGCTTATGCAGCTTACAAAAGATTCAAAGTATATCAAATGGATGTCAAATCAACATTTCTTAATAGAATACACGAAGAAGAGGTATACATAGAACAATTTGAAGGATTTGTTGATTCAAGTGAGAATAATATGGTTTACAAGCTACATAAAGCATTGTATGGATTGAAGAAAGCCCCTAGAGCATGGTATGAGAGATTACACAATTACTTACTCAAGATTGGATTTACAAGGATAAATGACAACAGTAATCTGTACTTAAAGTCTAAGAAAGTTAAAGGGATATTATTAGCTGAAATATTTGTTGATGATATTATATTTGGAGGACAAGTTGCTAATTATTTTCAAAAGATATCCAAACTAATTTTGAGATGTCTATGTTTGGAGAGATCAAATTCTTTGTTGGTTTGCAAGTATATCAAATGAAGAAAGGTATCTACATTTCTACAATATAAGTACTATCAAGGAGATACTATTTTTTTTGGCATGCAGGACTCAAGACCTACAAGTACTCCTATGGCTACTGGACATAAACTATTAAAGAATGATGAGACAACTGAAGTAAATTAAACTCTATATAGATTAATGATTGGAAAAGTACAATATGTTGTCCATAATAGACTAGATATTGCATTAGCAGTTGGGATTGTTGCAATATTTTTTGCAAATCCTAAAGATAGTTACCTGATGGCAGTGAAAAGGATTTTGAGGTATTTGAAGGGAACAAAGGACTATGAATTATATTACAAGAAGAATGAGAAATTTTAATTGAAAATGTACATAGATGTGGATTGGGAAGGTAATATTGATGAGAGAAAGAGCACATGTGGAAGTGCATTCTTTTTAGGAAATAGATTAGTCGCTTGGACAAGCAAGAAACAAAACTATATTTCTCAATCTATAGCAGAGGTTGAATATGTCGCAACAGTAGTGAATTGTTCAAACATAGTGTGGATCAAGCAACTATTGAAAGGTATGAAGGAGGAGATCATAGAACTACTTGTTATTTTTTGTGATAACACTTGTTCTATTAATATTTCAAAGAACCCTATGATGCATACAATGACAAAGCATATTGCTATCAAGTATCATTACTTGAGAGAGATGGTACAAGACAAATAAGTAAGAAATGAATATGTTAATACAAAATAATAGTTGCCAGATATATTTACTAAGGCTTTACCTAAGGATGCTCATGAGTATCTAAGGGGAAAATTAGGTGTGATTCCCCTATCTGAGGATAACAGAGATCATAATCGAATGGTTTCATCAAATGTATTACAAAGAATATCTTAAAGATTAATGCAAAAGGTGGTCACACTTTAGGTGTTGCTAGAACCTGTGAAGTGTTAAGCAAAAGATGATGATCGGTCATAAGAAATATGACAGAGGGAGAATAGAATTTAGAAACCTGACACAAAGATATCTACATAATGAAGATGTATGTATTTGACATTTTTGTCAATGAGGGAGCTATACATAAGAGAAATCAGTAAGGAAACAAAGAGAGATATACTATGAGGGAGATATTCAGAGGAGACACAGAAAGATAAGCTACAAAGAGAAATCTATTCAAGAGGGAGAAATATTTGTATTGGAGAGAATAAGAATGAAGCTAAGGACAGTAATGAAAATCTATTTGCAAAACATACTATTTGGATTGTTTGGAAACCTTGCATGTACTATGTGTTTGCATGTGTTTTCCATCAATGCCAAAGAGGGATATTGTTGGAAACTATAATTGAGACAATTTTTATATTTCCATTGATGTCAAACCTTAACTGGTAAGACAGTTTCTATCTTGTAAATTGCCATCTCAATTGATTGATGAAGAGTATTTGAAAAGGAGAGAGAACAAGAAGACCTGGTGAAATGTATGAGTAATGTGAAACTACAATGGGTACTTGATGAGATTGCACATTGACAAGGTAATATTTTTTTTTTATTAAATCTAAGTGAAGTTTGGATGACTGCAAGAGTAGTCTTGATCGAGTAGCAAAGCATAAGATTAAGGAACTTATTTTTTTTTGAGTGATGTGAGTGTCGTCTGAGCACCATTATATGTCGAGAAAATTTAGGTTCGATCGTGCATTAGTATTTTTTGAGTGTTAGTGAATTACTAAGTTATATAGTGATGAACGAGTGATAGAACACAATATTGATCGAGTGTCATTATTATGATAGTTTGAGAGAGATTTGACATCCCAGTCAACATAGTTGATTTTATTGGGATATGTGAAGTGTATTTATGATAAGGATGATTTTTGTGGAGAACAAAATGAGCATTTAATTTATGTTTAACTATTTTTATGTAGGGATTCAAGACAGAGTTTTCGGATGTATTCAAAAATGTAGATGGAAATGAAATGTTGGAAGGATTCATTGGATCTGACCTAGTCCTAAGAGCTACAGTGATGATTAAGAGGCAATAGGTTGAGCTACCTGATCAGAAAGGTATAAGATTAACCTAATTGCATATTATGAGCAAGTGGTATGAGGTTAATTCAGTTCATTGGAAAAATCTAAGTAGAAAGAAGAAAAGGCTGAAGAGAGCAGAACAAGAGTACACAGTGGTGATTTCTTGAAGGATTTCCAAGAAGATCTTAGTGATAGAAATGAAAATGAAGGCCAGACGGTGAATTAATATTTGAGCTACAATTGGATCTGTATTTGCAAAGTGAGTTGTATGTTTCAGATCATGATTTTTTGTTACTTTCCAACCATTTTATTAGTCGCAAAATTCTTTTAATCAAGGTCGACCTAGCAGTCATATTGTTAAATCCTTTAATCAAGGTGACATTCTAATTGAATGGTGTAAGCCCTCTAAAAAGGCTCACTTCTAACATAGTGATTAAATCCTTTAACCAGGTAACATTTAACAATGTACTGGGTTGGATTTTCATAGAGCTCACTACAGAAGAGTGAAAAATTGGTAGCATGTTACTGGTGGTTTTTCCCATATGGAGTTTCCACATTAAATCCTAGTGTCATACTTGTGTGAATTTTATTTTATGTGTTGTACTATTAATAGATTTATATTCTGCATGTTGGTTATATTAGGAAAGTAAACTGCAAGTTTCTATTATTGATTATATGTTATAGAGACCGAGTGGATTACTAAGTAGGTCTGACTTGGTTGAAGTGTTTGAAAGTTGAATTGGTACATCTGGACCTTGGATAACTGATTCACCCCCCTCTCAATTATTCTAAATCATTCTAACAATAGAGACCAAGTGGATTACTAAGGGAATCTGAGTTGGTTGAAGTGTTTGAAAGTTCAATTGGTACATCTAGACCTTGGATAACTTATTCACCCCCCTCTTAGTTATTATAAATCATTCTAACATCAACTACCCTAACTTCAACTAGAAATAAACTCTTTCATCAATCCACTCTACAAATCTGATATGTAGCCGCTAGTTATTTTAAAATCATAAATAATATTACCTAGAAAAGGAATATGGCATGTCTCGGTTCATGAGGGAATGTATGTATTCAAAGGAAATCTAATCCTCCAACCACCAGACTTGGGAAAAGATCCATCATTAAAGCATAACAAATAGGGAGTTGACTAAGGGTTTTAAAAGATCTACAAATCTGATCAAAAACCCTAATATCATATTACCTCAACATAAATGCAGCATAAAGCCACTCATATACATCATATTTATGTCTGGGAAGCATCCCTTAATTGCATTTAAATAACCTTGTAAATTAGATTCATCTATTTAGTCTCCTGTCGCATAAGACACAGAACCACCGCTTCAAAACCCTGGGAAAATATTTTAAAATTCAAACATTTGATATAATGGCTACACCTGGCACGTAAAAATCCATCGACGGTCGAGATCAAACCCTTTATTCAACTTTAAAATGTGGTCATTGATCTCCTTTAAAAAAAATTGGGAGCCAAGATCAGATCTGGACATGCATTGCACATGCGTGATTCCACAAAGGATATCCAATGAGCATCTCTTGATTAAGACATCATGCCCCCTATATGATAAAAATATATATTCTTTATCATTATGTCTTTCCAAAGTCCCAAACTCCCAATCTGATATGCTACATGGCAACCAGGCATGATTCCTCAATGAATAAAAACTGATCATCTCCTCTTTATGGGATAGTACCCACCATCATACTAAAACAAACATGCTCGAGCCTTTACCTCTTGGTCCCGCAATCTGATAAAGCCTCGTGGTGAATAGTTGCAATGCTACAATGGATAACTTAAACACATATTTTATTTATGGGATAGCACAAGCCACATGATCTGATTTGATGTGTTAGAACTTTAACTTTACCTTCAACCGTAGATTGGATCCACAATCTACCACGTGACACAAAGACGTGAACCCGTGATGAATAAAATTGATGCATCTTTGGGATTAAGGGATTAAAACAATTATACGATCAAAATGAATACAATTTGGATTTAACTTCACTTTTAACCCCAAGCCGGACCCATAATATCCATGTGTCACAAAGGCCCAATGCCTCAAAGAATAATTGACATGCATCTTGAGCTTTACGGGATCACACCCACTTTCCACATGTCACACAAGCGCGAAGCCATGAAGAATAAATTCCCTGCAACTCCAGATAGGGGAAATGTGCCAGCCGTGCGATGAAGACAGATCGGACAGTGTAAAATCCTCGTCGCTCACTTTTGAACATGTTAACTTCATGATCTTAGGAAAGACACTTGGCACCACGGCGCGATGCCGCAAAGGTTTAAACTGGCTACATCTTTTGATCACGGGATCACGCCCATCGTTGGATCAAAGTTAATCTATGTGAACCTTATCATCTCGTAAGCCTTTAACATGTTGGCCCCACGATCTAGAAATGACAGGTGTCACATAGGCGCAATGCCTTGATGAAGTAAACTATCTGCATCTTGCGATTAAGGGATTACGCCTACCGTTAGTTCTAAAGAGATTTGCATGACACTTGGGAGAAATAAAAAACCACAGGGACTTAGTAACTTTAGGAAATATTAAAAAGGAACCTACACATGACTTAGGAAATTCTAGGAAATGGTCCCACTTGACGACTTAAGACCCATGCATAAGAGACTTAAGTGACCCAAAAAGTAACTCAATTTTATAACATGAACAAAGGAAACCTAGGGTTTTGGACCAAATTCATACCAAGGGTTTTATAGGGAACCCTACAGTTTTATAACCAGGCTAGAATATCATGAAAATTTGAAAGGCTTAGCAGTAGGGAAAACCTTTTGCAATCTTCACCAGGTCTAGAAAATGAACATGCCAAATAGAAAATTAATAACCAACACAGTGTAAGGTGCATGTTGTGATAAAGTCAGGGAAGATTTAAGTATGCTCAAAAGAGATTGTGTGCTTCAGAGGTTCTTATCAAGCAAAGGTAGTGCTATTTTGCAGATCATTGTTGTTGGTGTTCCCTAATAGTTGCAGGAGTGAAAATCCCCTAACAGGGTATATCCTAACAGATCTTTACTGTAAATCCTATAACAAGGTGACACATTATCTTGTGTTTTATGTCATCTAATAAGGCTACTCTTAACAGGGTAAAGGTTCTAACAGGCCTAAGGTAAATCCCTTAACCGGATAGCATATAACAGTGTTGTTGTAAACTCCTAACGGGGTTAACCTCCTCACATGGCATACTTCAGAAGACTACATCATTTTAGTGGGTACTAATCCCCATTGGGATTTTTTTCCTATTTGGGTTTCCACGAGATAAATCTCTGTGTCATATTTGTGGATGATCTTGGATGTTTATGGTTTTTATTTACAGCTATTAAGGTTGATCTTATTAATGTTGATTAAAGTTTAAGTGATTGTAAAGTTGATTAATTTGGTAGATTACGGAATCACCTCCCCCCCCCCCCCCCCCCCCCACCCTCTTAGTAATCTGATCTCAGGTCTAATAAATCATGTAAATTATGTCAACGGTGGATAGTAGACATAGTGATAGGAGAAAAACTACCTTACGTTATAATATAAAATAGAAATGAGAGTCATGTTATAAATAGTAATAATGAAGATATATTGATTATCCTTCTAGCTCATGTATTTTTTTACCATTATCTAAGGATAATGAGATTTATGCATTTCAAACTCTATGAATGTTGAGTACAATACTATATGTGGATCAAAATTAGAACCATTTTATTTTCATATTGACCTAGGATATCTCTTGTTTAAGGAGGAAATGAGATTTCATTTTCCCCAGGGTTACTAAGCTATGCAAATAACATCATGAAGAATTGCAAGGAGCCAACCCAAGGAATAAAATATGGTGGTTACAAGTGCATAAACTATTTTAGTCATGTACACCAACTAATCATGCTTTACATTAGGTTCACATCCACAATCTTAATCTATAACCATAAAGTTGAGATCCCTGTAGACTTTTGAATTCTTAGAGAAATAGACTAGGAGGTCATGATCTTTATCCTTATAAACTTAGAGAGTTTTATTCAAATTGGCTATTGATTTAAAGAAATGATCTTTTAAATCCTTAAACAAATAGACATTTAAATTGTGATATTATTTTGTCACACTCAAAAGTTTTCGTCAAATTGTTAGTATTTAAAATATCTTGATAAAACTCAATTTTGAAACATTCACACAAAAACAACAATAATTTTAGAATTATTATAATTAGAAAAAGTTGTACAATTAGAAAAACTAGATCCCTTCTTAATTTAAACTATTCAGCTCAAATTATTTGAAAATAAAATCTAATCTCATGAAAGCCCAATGATAAAATTATTTATTTATTCATAAGCGCATAGTTCATTCGGAGCATTGCTATTCTAAAAGCGTTTATAACAGATACAATAATATTTGAAAGAGTCATAAGGATTTCCCATGCATTTCCCATTGTCAACATGATCATCATTTATGCAGATATTCTGACAGCCATGCGCCAAAGCATTGCATAGCTCATGATATATTGCACCGCTAAAATATTTGATTACCAACAAATTCCAAATAAGTAAACTATGTATATCATAATCTATGTAGGAAATCAATATTGATTAACGAGAAGAAGAAGAACGCATTTTACCAGACGCAAAAGCATAGGAGGCCAAGAGCAATAAAAAGAGCACGTTCACGTATCCCTTCGCCATTTTGTCCATTCAGTTATCTATTCTGTGAGAAAAAGCTTAATCCTGCTACTATTTATAGTTGAACCACACAATTTAATTATTTATGGAAACTTGTTTGACGAGTTTTTACCTAAACCGCAAAACAATAACTTATAATCGCCCGATTGTAACGATGCCAAACTTAATATAAATTAATGGCCTTTTACACAGCTGTGACGGTACCTACAAAGCTTCAGATAATGCCCAATTTGGAGTTTGCAGTTAAGACTCCAAATTAAGAGCTTTGAAGTTTCCACATACAGCTGGAGGGATTGGCTTGTCATATGCCATGCGAGAAATCGTACTTAATTAAACTATTTTTCTTATAAGTGATAAACAATTAGTAGTATAAATTTATATGAAAGTTAACAATTTAATTATTATGGAACATTGGTAAAGTTTCATATATAAAATACAAATATAATGATATGATGGTAATAAAATAATTAGAATTTCTGAGTTAATTATAATTGTTAAGTTGGGGTATATTTTTACTGTGTTACCTCTATGCTTGTAATATCTACTCATTTTCCATTTTACTACCATATATTTATATATGAGTTGTTATGTTGTGGATTTGTACATTTCTATTGTTTTGGTTCTCTTTATGTTACATGTTTTCTATAAAAATAAAATAATTTTTCATAAATATTTATGTTAAAATAATTGTTAATCTTATAATTAAATTATTTAAATAAAATTTAAATATATATACGTATATTTATGTTATATAAATTTATAATCAGTGAAATGAATTAACTTATTTGAATTTAAAATCGTATAAGAATTATACAATTTAATTTAATTAGACTTTTAAAACCACAACCTTTGTAATATTAAAAATTGATTAGTTATATGTTAGTTGGAAGTTTTTCGAGGGTTTTGGAAATAAGGATTTTAGGGGAAAGGAGATTTTGTGGTTGGAGCTTCACACTGATCTATGGAGTTTGGCATGCATTTTAGTACTGAAGATCTCAATCCCCGATTTTGATGTAGGGCTTTTCTTGATTCCTTGCATCCACTTAATCTTGTATTTGAAACGAGATGAAATAGTTGAGTGATTATGAATGTGTTACACTACTGATTAGAAATTGATAAGTTCAATGGCCCTTGTCTATCAATAGTTTTTAGAGCTTGTTGTGGTTATTTTTTTTAGGTTTCTATGAGAATGTTTAAAGTTCAGGGAGGCTATCTTTTTGGCTTCTTGCAGCTCCATTCGGTGACCCATGTTCTGGGTCTTTATGTAGAAAATATGTTGTATATACTCTTATATTGTCATAAAATTCCAAGCTATATCCTTTTATAGATATAAGAAATTGGTATAAAATTTCAAGATATAAGAAATTGCATCTTGGTGGGCAATAGGTATCAAAATAAATTAGGCTAGTTTTTGGGCTATTTCTCACATAAATTTATGTAGCACACCCAGTTAATTAGTAGGCCATTTAGAATATAATATTTTTTGTGCAAGAGATGTCTTAATGGATAAGAGATAACTTCAAATCAAACACAAATGTACTTACAAGGATCCAATAATAACTAAAAAAATTTGTCAAATTAGGAGGATAATAAAATTAGATTACCAATAGGGTCGTGTGTGTGTGTGTGTGTTGTAATACCCACCTCTTAGTTTGCTTTTCAGTTTGTGAATGCCAGACTCTTTTAGGCCTTTTATTGTATGTGTGGTTTATTGCACTTGATCTTATGGATATTTATGTATTGCATCGTATTATGTTATGAATCCATTTATTTGTATTTTATATCTTCTGTGTATAGGTGATTCATGGTTATTTAATGATGCTTATGCATATGTTAGGATTTCATTTCAATTATGGTTTTCTGACAATACTGGCTCTAGATTTATATGCACATGGATCATTGTATGTTTTACATTACTGTTTTATGTGCTTGGTATGGTATGGGACAGAGTCGTAGTTACTTGCTTCGGCGAGATCCACACGATAACCTAGTCTCAACCATTGTTTTCCATATTTTATATGCATGTATGTTCATCTTTGTGATGACAGGTTTGCAGGTACCGGGCTACGTCTTCCCTGAATTAGCAGGAGTGAGCGTGTCCTATTGCAATAATCTCAATGGTAAGAGAGGGGAGATAGTTTTCAGGTCCAAACCATATCCTAAACCTAATTGTCCTAACTAGTGGACAAGTATCTGTTTGGCTACCTTACCGAATTCATATAGTTGACAGGAATTCAAGTATCCCTTTCCTTGAGCTTGTTTGATTTTGCTTGTGTTCAATTTCAGGTGCTTGAGTTGGTTATTTGTGTGTTATATCATCTTATTTATTTAATTATATATTATTGCAACTAATTATTAAATATAGGGTATTTAATTAATTGAAAATTAAATTAAATACCTATGTTTAATTGAAAGGTTAATTAAAGTGCAATTATTGAATATTAATATTTAATTGAAAATTAGAGTAAATATGCTTTTATGCTTTATTAAATAATTAAATATTAAGTTGCATGGAGTATTGTGATTTAAATATTTAATTTAATATTTTATTAATTACATGTGCATGATTTTGTTGAAAAAGTATTTTTAAACTCAAATTTCAACTTTATTTTAGGATTCAAAGTTGAGTTGTGGAATTAAAAGATATTTTAATTAATTAATTGTTATTTTCTTACAATTTTGGAGTGGAGTCCTTTCAGGAGTTAACTAGTGTGTTGTCATGGCGGTTTGCATGATTAGGGAAAGTTTATCGTCTTTAGGGGGATTCTTCTCTTATTTGAACATAACAGGGTTTTGGAGCATTTTTGGGAGAGCTTGGCGTGTTCTTGGATTTTGGAGAAATTGAGGATTCTTGTGGTTGCATGTTGGGAAAAATTTTGTGTGAAATTCGTGATTGTGTGTGTGTGCTTGGAGGATTCAAAGTTTAACCTTCTTCAAGGGCCTAATTTCTTTATGTTTCTTGCATTGGATCTAAGGTAGGGTTTTGTTCCTTTGTTGAATTCAAATCTTGCAAATATTTTTTCTTCCTTATGCTTGTGTGATGTTATATTTTTGATTGAGGGTTGCTTTGAAATTATTGTTGAAATGGGTGTTCTTTAAACCCTATATCCTTGCATTTTAAAGAAAAATGTATTTTATCCTAGTAAGGAATTGCTGTCAAAATTTCGTTGGATAAAACCTTGTGGAAGACCATTAATTGGAAAAATCAAATTTCCTATAGTTAAAACTATAGGAGAAAGAAAATTATTGCTTAGAAAATTAATAGCTTTGGAAAAAATCTATTTTCCTATTGAAAATTTATTGTTTACAAAAAATGATGCCCACTGGAAAAAAAAATATAGAATAAGAATAAACACACCAGTCAATTAAATGAAAAGGAAAAAAAAAAGGAGAGTCCTTTTAGATATTTCATTTTCAGAATTTTATTAAAATAAAAAAAGAGCTTCATTATAATAACGAATTTGTTTGATGTTTTAAAAAAAAAATATTTATTTTTGGTGGGCAAGTGGGGGCCACCACCTCCCGCCACCCCCACAGTTCACAGGGTTGGCCATGACGCGACAGCCAAGGCGCTGGCATGGCAACCGAAGCTGTCGGCACGGCAGCTAAGGCGTCGGTCGAGCCAGGCCCCCGCAGCCCTTCCTTAAAGGAAGGAGCCCGCGGGCATTCATTGTAAATAGGGTGGGGTCCACGGGACCACCCTCCCCCCCCTCCCCTTCAAATTATATTTATTTTTTTTATATAAAATTTTTTTATATTAAAATTTGTTTAGTTTAAAATTGTTTTAATTAGATTTTTGATTAAATTAATATATGATTTAACTAAATTTTGATTAATTTAAAGTTATTTTTAATTAATTTAAAATTTAATTATAAGATTATTTAATATTTGATTTTGTTTAAATTTTATAATTTAGTTTATAAAATTTAAAATTAACTTTAATTGAAGTTAAAGTTAGTTGGTATTATTTTTGTTATTAAAATTTTTGTTGAAATTTTATTCAATATTAATATCATTTAGTTTAATATTGAATTAAATTAGTTTGAGTTTTAATTGCGAAATGAATATTGAGTGGGGATTGCATTCTTTTTCTAAAGAAAAGATAATTCATATTATTATTAATTTATAAATTTAGGAGGATTTATTTTTATCATTGTTTATAAAATTAATTGTGATTAGTGAGGAGATTCTACAGTGTAAATTAGATAATATTAGAGATATTGATTGGGTGATTTTTATTAATGCTTATGTTGCACCTAGGAATTTTATAATTATAACTGAAATTGGTAATTATTTCGTAGATGTATTTATATGCTGATTTTATAAATAGATCTATAGGAAATGTTAATGTTTACCAATGTGGAATATTTAATTATTTATGGATAGTAATTGTAATGGATAAACGAATTTGTATGATTAGAGATTATAAATTTTTTTATCCCTACATTAACATTGTATTTATTTTAATGCATTCTGAATATGAAGCTATTGTACCTTGATGTGTTTTGAGTGTGTGGTTAAATGAATTGTGTATTCTTTTACGTTATCATGTTTCAGGTATCTGTTGGGCTAGATAACCCTTAGGACATAAATCTAGAGGTTTTGGGATTGTACTTTCTGCATGGTATCTTATATGATGTTAGTTTGTGTTTATATGATGATGTCATAGTCCTGATTTGTTAGACCCAACCTGATCAGTTATGATGTGTTGTTTGGTCTTATGAGGATACTGTGGATTATTGTATGGTGATTGAGAACCTATGTGCTCCTGAATGGGCAGGATGTGATTTGATTTATGATATATCTTATGTTACTCTTGTGTGAACCTAGGGTAGGTTACCTAGTTCTATAGTAGAAGGTGGCTTGCAATAAGTGCTGGAGCCCACAAGTGGCTACTAGGATTGCTTATTGTAAGTGGTGGTAACAAGTGATAACATAATAAATTAATTAGGATGCCCTAGTATAAACTAATATGATAATGCCTCACCCATGTTTGAGCACTAGTATAGGCTAAGATGGAGGATGAGATGATGCTTGCTGCCTTGAGGGGTGTGGGTACAACATTGTTAGTGATCTTGTCTATTTGAAAGGTCATTGATGTCATGTAAGGTCACTTGAGTGCCGAAATCCATTGAGGGATTGCTAGGAAAAAACTCAAGGGTTAGACCTACATGATGACACCTTCCTATATACAACTTAGGTTATCCTATGTGTGTCAGTACCTCTGGTGTTGGTTAGTGTTCCTTGTTATGGTTTAAAGTTCTTCTAGGATCTTCCTATGCATTTGAGTATGAGGTCATGTATACCTTGTTTGCATTCTTGTTGTATACCCCGTGTGATGGGCCTGTTACTATCTCCTCAGCACAGTGGGAGTGGACCTTTGGTTCCACGTGGTCAGGTGGTAGTTATTCTTATTACCATTGAGATTCTGACGGATTCTTCTTCATGCTTGGATGTTCCTTGTTGCAGTTTCATTTTCATAGTCTTTTGGAGACTTGTTCAGATACTTGGGTTGTGTATTGTACTATATGTGGATATTGGTTATCATCCTTTGGAGGATGCATTGTATTGTTTATTATGTATTATTATATACCCTGCGACTTGTGCAGTGGATGTTGATTAGGTAGTATACCTTTGGTATTAGATGTATATGTAATCTTTTATTATGAGATGTATGTTATTGGTTTCAGATTATGTAACCTTTATGTTAGTTCTTTATATTTGTTATTTGTAGATTATTATGCTTAAGTAATTCTACGTCAAGGAATCCTCAAGAAATGTTATCTATTTTTGAGTTGTATCTCATATATGTCATGTACTTCATTGTATTTCTTCTACATTGTTATCATTATTGTTTGTAAATATTTTTTTAAAAAAATTATTCCATGAACTTAGTGTCATGTTTAGGTTAAGTTCTCCTGGGTTCCCTGACGGGGCATTACATGTGTGTGTGCATGTGTGTGTGTGTGTGTGTGTGTGTGTGTGTGTGTGTGTGTGTGTGTGTGTGTGTGTGTGTGTGTGTGTGTGTGTGTGTGTTTATGTGTGTGTGTGTGTGTATGTGTGTGTGTGTGTGTGCACGCGCACGCGCGCGTGTGTGTGTGCCTATGTGCATGTGTGTTAGGTGGCAATCGATATACATATAGAGGTATACCAAGAGGGAGGGAGAGAAAGGGTAGAAGATGTAGAGATAGAAACAAACATATCCAAAGATAGATAGGGAGAGATGTATATAGAGATAGAGATAAAAATATAGAAAGAGAGAAAGAGGGATAAAGAGATAGATATAGGGAAGTAGAGGAAGAGATAAACCTATAAATAAAGGGGTTAGAGAGGGAGAGATGTAGAGATATAAGGAGACATAGAGATGAGAGAGGGACATAGGTAAACATATTTACAAATAGAGATGTATAGATAATTAGAGAAATATGAGAGATAAACATATATTTTAAGATAATGAGAGAGATACAGATATATCAAAAGGGAAAGGGATAGACATAGAGATACATTGATATAGGTTGAAATAGGGAGGGAATAAGGGATGGGAATTTGGGGATAAATATAGAGGAGAGGGTGGTAGAGGGAGGGAGGTGGAGGAAGAGAGATAGGTAGAGAGATGGAGAGTGGGTGATATAAATAAAGAAAAATATAGTATCTCCCCTTAGTTTTTTTTCCTTCATGATAGAACACTAACACTCTCTTTGGTGCACATACATGACAGTGATTACATGATTACCTTGCATGATAGTGATTACATGATTACCTTGATATATGACAATGGTCATTTGATTTGATCACATACATATCTCATATGGAAATGATAAATATATGGTCCTTGGTTATTTGATTTGATTTGATGGCATCTACATTGATAATATGCTATGAGTGAGAAGAACTTGAGATGATCACTATGGTTTTCTATCCTAGATACTTTTTACGTATGCTTGGTACTTGACTTAATCATTCAATTTTCTAAAGGTGACTGTATTAAGATCATGACTTTTGGCATTATGCTAAAGAGTTGGAGATGATATGTAGAGCGGTCATGAGTGGATTCATATTTGGGTTTCCTTCTTGGAAATGTATTCAAATATCATGGTTAGAGTGATCAGTAAGCATTGTACCATGTGATCGGTAAAGAAAAGATCAACTATGTATGTTGACTGATGTTCAGGAAGAACAATATAAAATATATTGTCATAGCAGTCAAGTTAAGGGAAGATTCAGATTTTGCTCTCAGAGATATAATATGTATATGGTATGTGGAATCCATGATTCCAATCACAACTCATTTGGTTGAGCGGTGATAGAGGTTTCAGTGTCACAGTCACTAAGATAGAATAAACTCTTATGTTCTTGATCAACTAGTCAGGTGATTAAGATCGATGAGTGGTAAAGTATATGTGATCATTTCTAATGATATGATGACATGGAATAAGGGTTATACATCCAATCTATTATTTTTTACACAATCAATGTAAGCATTTAAGACAAATTAAGGAGTTGCGTTGGAGAAGTAAAAGCATGTTTTATTATCTTAGACATATAAAATTGTAGATCTTATTTTACCTTAACGGGGTAATGGTAAATCATTTATTTCATTGAGATTATTAATTAGATATATGGTGTTGTAATGGGAAAGAAATTTGAAGATTAATCCTAAGGGAGTGCAAGTTGTTTATTTAAGGAAACAAAGAGAGAGAGAGAGAGAGAGAGAGAGAGAGAGAGAGAGAGAGAGAGGTTATTGTTGTTGAAGCTATTTTGGGTGATTAGGGTTTTATGATTTTATATTGACATTGCAATCATAGAGTAGAGAGCGAATACAGAGTATAGAATATAGAGATCTGATAGAAAATTTGTCATGCCCAAAATCTAGGGCAAAGTACAACCAACAAATTTAATTTTTTTGTTTGGCGCATTGGATTTGGGCAGTATGCTTTGTAATTTTATTTTTAGGTTTGATGAAGGTGGTGCACTTAATAGTTCATTATATAATGGTTAACATTGAATGCAAAATGTGTTGATCATGTTTTGTACAAATATGGTGTAAGGTGCATGTTGCGATCAAGCCAGGGAATAGTTAAGTATGCTTAGAAGATATTATGTGCTTTAGAGGATCTTATCAAGTAGAGGTAGTGCTATTTTGTAGATCATTGTTGTTCTTGTTCCCTAATAGTTACATCAGTTGAAATCCCCTAATAGGGTAGATCCTAATAGATATTTATTTTAAATATTCTAACAATATGACACATTAGCTTGTGTTTTAAGTCTTCTAATAAGGCTACTATTAATAGGGTAAAGGTTCTAACAGAACTAAGGTAAATCCCTTAACCGAGTAGTACCTAACAATGTTGTTGTAGACTCCTAACATGGTAAATATTATCACATGGCGTACGTCAAAAGAGTACATCATTTTAGTGGGTACTAATCCCCACCATTTTTTTTCCTATTTGTGTTTCTAGGAGATAAATCTGTGTATTATATTTGTGGATGATCTTTGATTTTATGATTTCCATTTTCTTCTATTAAGGTTAATCTTGTGAATGGTGATTAAAGTTTAAGTGGTTGTAAATTTGGTTAATGTTGTAGATTACTGATTCATCCACCCACCCCCCCCCCCCACCCTCTCAGTAATATGATCTTAGGTCTAACAATTTATATCATAGCTTGGGCCCT
The DNA here is from genome assembly GCA_018584345.1 of Thuja plicata. Taxonomy (NCBI): domain Eukaryota; kingdom Viridiplantae; phylum Streptophyta; class Pinopsida; order Cupressales; family Cupressaceae; genus Thuja; species Thuja plicata. Next base: position 348,500 of record MU224815.1, on the reverse strand, counting down.
CTATTTTGGTGAAGCTTAATAACTTGAGGTAAAGATCGATGATACTGAGAAAGCAGGTTCCTATATTCACAAGAGAGAACTACTCAATATGGTGCAGTCAGATGAAGCTGTATCTTAAGGGCTTGGTTGATAAGTATTGGTATAATGTAGAGAATAGGTATATTGTCACCCCATGAACCCTAACTCCAAGTCAAATGAAGGTTAAGAATGAACATACTTCTACTATGGAAGCTATTGCAAGTACTCTTTCAGATGCAGACTATGTTGATATTAAAAAAATAGATATTGCTTATGAAATGTGGGGGAAGTTGAAAAATATTTATGGTGGAGATCCACATGTGTATAAGACAAAGGTTGAAAGCTTAAGAGGAAAGTATGACGAGATGAGAATGAAATATAATGAGAACATTGAGCTATATATTCAGAGAATCAAATAACTTGTTGTTTCTATCTGAGGTGCTGGTAGTAATCATCCTGAGGAGGATGTGGTAAAAAATGTTAAGAACTTTATTACCTTAGTATGCTATTAGGGTTTTAGTTATTCAAGAGATTAGATCTTTAGGAACTTTTACTATTATTCTAGATGCATTAATAGGGAAATTAACTACATTTGAGTTAAGTAATTATGATAAAACCATGCCTAAAGTTGAAGTTGCTTTCAAGTCATCAATGAATATTGGACCATTTAGGAAAGGAAATGATATCTCTAACAGTTCTTCAGTATGTCACTCTAATGCCTATGAATCTATCTTATCTAGGGAAAAAGATCTGGAGGATCTAGAAGCCTTGATTGCAAAAAGGCTGCATAGAGGGAAAGGTAAATAAAAGGGTAAGTTTCCTTTGAAGTTATTTGCATGTAAAAAAATTGGACATATTTCCTCTAGATGCCCTAGCAATGATAGGAAGGAAAATCCAAGAATATTCAAGGATAAGAACAATAAATCTTGCTTCCTAGCTGAGGAAGGTGTGACCGATGAGGAATCTGATGGAATAAATGAAGAATAAATTATGTTTATTGCAGTTAAGGAAGATCCCTCAGAAGAAGGTGAGAGAGATTTGGATTCTAACATGAATCATAGTGGTAATTGTACACATGACTGGTAATGAAAGGAAATTAATAAAGTTGGACGAATGTGATGGAAGCTTGGTAAGGTTTGGAAATGATGCTCCTTGTTTAGTGAAAGGTAATAGATCTATTGCTTTGAATGATAAAGCTATGTGTAATGATTATTAGGAAATATGGAGAGATGATTGCTACTGATAAAAAAACTAGACACCTAACTTGTTCCATCTGAATTCTACTACTTTAGAATTTCCTGCTTGCTAAGGTTGAATACTTTTAGTTTTGGCATAAGAGGTTTTTTCATGTTAATTTTGATAACTTGATCAAACTTCGTAAGATGAAGTTTGTCAGAGGTTTTCCCAACCTAATGAAGCCAGGCAATGTAATGTGTAAAGAATGTCTTCTTGGGAAGTTAATGAGTTCTAGTTTCATTAGCAAAAAATATTCTTCTAAAAATATCTTAGTTCAGGCTCATACTGATCTGTGTGGTCCAATGAGAACTAGGAGTTACTTTCATAATAGATACATCATGTTATTTGTTGATCTAATTTTTCTAGAATTATGTGGTTATCATTTTAAAGGAAAATTATGAAGTTTTTCCCATGTTTAAAATCTAGAAAGATAGGTGGAGAAGGAGACTGATAAGACTCTGAAATCTCTTATATTTGACAGAGGAGGTTATTTTACTTCACATGATTTTATTACTTATTGTGAAGGATAGGCTATTGAAAGAAAAATGTCTACACCTAGAACACATCAGCAAAATGGTATTACTAAAAGAAGAAAGAGATCTATCATTGATTGTGCTAAGATATTAATGATTCAGAAAGGTGTTTCTCAGACCTATTAGAGAGAAGCAATGAGTAGTGCAATTTATAATTTCCACATATTCCAGATAAAGAAAGGTACAAACAAAACCCCCTATGGATTTTGGTATAGTAGAACACTATCTATTAATTACTTCAATATCCTTAGTACATGTTACATTAAAAAATATGAAAATTATAGAAAGTTTGATCCAAGAAGTGATGAGGGAATATTCTTAGTATATTCTTCTAAGAGAAAAGCCTACAAGTGCTTTAAAAAAAGAACAAAAAGGATAGTGGAAAGTGACAGTGTAAGAATAGATGAATTTTTTAAGAAAAATGATGAGTCCAACAAGAAGGAGCCTAAAGACTATCATGCATTTTTTTATGTGTAATCGGTGGATCACGACACTACAAAAGAACCGATGGAAAGACATGTCAATATATAAGAACATATACAAATAGTTGAAATAATTCCTAGAACTGAACCGGTATTGCCTAAGTATGTAAAGTTGAATCACTCCACTAATCAAATTATTGGTGACATAACTATAGTCATGTTAACTAGAAGAAAGGAAAGAGAAGGTACATGTTTGTTATCTGAATTTGAGCCCAAAATAGTGAAAGAAGCATTGAAAGATGAAGATTGGGTGAAAGCTATGGAAGAAGTACTGGAACAGATTGAGAGGAACAAAACCTGGACATTAGTGCCCAGACCATTGAAGAAGAATGCATTTGGTACAATGTATATTTTTAGAAAGAAGATGGATGAGAGTGATGAAGTTCTAAGGAACAAGGCAATATTGGTATTCAAAGGATATGCACAAGAGAAAGGCCTAGACTATGGTGAAACATTTGGAGCTATGGAAAAACTTGAAGGTGTGAGAATAGCACTTGCTTATGGTTCTTACAAAGGATTCAAGGTATATAAAATGGATGTTAAGTCAGCTTTTCTTAATGGTATTTTGGAAGAAGAGGCATACATTGAACAACCTAAAGGATGTTCTAATTCTAAAGGTAATAATATGGTGTGTAGATTATAGAAAGATTCAAGTATGGATTGAAATAAGCACCTAGAGCATGGTATGAGAGGTTGCACTCATTTATAATTCAAATTGTTTTTTTTAAAAGAAGTGATAATAGAAATGTGTATTTGAAGATGGAAAAAGATGACAGATTGATAATTGTAAAGATATTTGTAGATGATATCATTTTTGGTGGCAATGAAGAGTTGAGAAGATCATTTGTAGATGAGATGAGGAAAGAATTCGATATGTCTATGACTGGTGAGATTAAATTCTTCATTGGGTTGCAAGTTCAACATATGAAAGATGGTATATGCATAAGTCAGTCCAATTATGTAAGAGAAATACTAAAGACTTTTAGACTAGAGGACTCAAAGTCAGCTGGTACCCCTATGGTAACCGGTTGTAAACTGTCAAAGGAAGATGATTCTAAAGAAGTGGATGAGACACTTTACATGTTCATGATCGTTCAGCTATAGTATGTTGTACATATTAAACTAGATATAGCACAGGAAATTGGATTAGTAGCTAGATTTGTTTCTAATCCTTAGGAATCTCATATGGTTTCAGTGAAAATAATATTTAGATATCTTAAAGGGACTAAAGATTATGGTCTCTAATATGGACATAAGAGTGATTTTTCATGGAATGTGTTTACTAATGCTCATTGGCAAGGTAATATTGATGATCAAAAGAGAACAAGTGGAGGTGCATTATTTCTTGGTGAGACACTTGTATCCTAGACAAGCAAGAAGAAAATTTGTATATCTAAATTAACAAATGAAGCTGAGCATGTTGCTTCTATAATTAATTATACTCAGATAGTATGGGTTAAGGAGATTATAGAAGGAATGTAGGAGAAGGTAACTAAGTTGGCACGATTATCTATTGTGACAATACAAGTGCTATTAATATTTCAAAGAACCTTATGATGCACTCTAAGACTAAGCATGTAGCTATAAAATATCATTTTCTTAGAGAATATGTACAGGAAAAGGAAGTAAGGTTGGAGTATGTGCCAACTAAGGAGCAAATTGGTGATATTTTTACTAAACTATTTCCTAAGGATACTTTTGAGTATCAAAGAGGTAGGTTAGGGGTCATTCCCCTATCTGCTCTTAATTAAATGAATATGAAATTGCATCAGACCAAGTGTACTCATTGAATATTTTTATGTGTAAATTGGTGTTGTGAGGCTACTCCTTAGGGGGAGCAGTCTCTGAAGTGATGTGCTTTGGTTAGTCAGGTACTGTAGAGAATATATCAAGTGTATTTGGCATATTTGGCATTGTTTTCAAAGGGGGATAATATGTATGGAGATGATGGAGATACAATATGTGAAGATGCATGTGTGTTTGACAAAGCATGAAGTTCAGTATAAGAGGGGGTACTTGCAAAAATGTTGAATGACAGAAGTGGAAACATTTTTCTCCTTAATGTTTCCTGATTGAAGATGTTGGTTTATTCTATTGATGAAGCCAATGTTTCCATCATTAGTGAAGCCTATGGTGTATCCAAAAATTTGAAAGGGGGAAATTATTGGCATATCTGATGGAGTGATGGTAAGTGTGTTTTCATGATGACATAGTGATTTGATTACAGGAAGATCTGATATTATATTGTCATTGATATCAACTATTGACATTGTTTTCTTAGTATGTTGTCTAGCATATTTGTGATAAATGATGAATTATAGTAACATTTAGTGGTTTCTATCTTTAGGGTACACTTATGTGTGTCTCTAGGTGTCATATGTGTGATCGTTATTGTTGAATTTATTTTATGTGAGAGTTATGATTAGTTGAAGTATAACAGCACAGTTGTTGAAATAAGTAATGATAACGGATAGATAATTTGAATTTTTTGTCAAATCTTTGATGTATCTTGTGGCATGGCCACAAGATATTACTTAACATATATCAAATAGACAACTGCCCTAAAAAAAATGATTCAAGTGATGGAGAGCGGCAGCGGGCGAGAGCGTGCAGGGTGGGAACGGCCAAATTAAATTTTGAATTTGGGTGAGACTGGTGCGAAGGATGTAGGGATGTTTGAGTACAATAAGCCAAATGAAGCTAAGGAAAAAGGGAACCAAGGGAAGGATCCCAATGCTAGACTTACACCTGGGGACTTGCAGGGGGACCCAGGTATGTTAAGTCAGAAGGAAAACTAGAGCCCAGCAAAAGTGGGCATCCCTATTTTGAGTCAAACCTACAGGTAAGTCATCCTTACCACCAGTCAAGAACATATCAAAACCTTCTCAAGGGAGCTTTGCAATAGATATTTTGGATCAGATTATTGATCACACTATTGCAAGAATGAAAAATTATTTGATTGGGATATTTCTGGGGGTTAGACCAAACATCAAAGTGGTTAGGGATTTTGCCTCTAGAAAATGAGACTTGAAAGGGAAAGTGGATGTGGTGGCAATGGAAATGGGATGCTTGTCTTTTTTCTTCTCGTGTGAAGAAGACGGGATGAAAATTATTTGTAACGGGCCTTGGATGATAAGGAAAAATACTTTGGTCCTCCAAAAATGGAGCCCTAATCTGATCTTTGAGGAGGAATTTTTTAGCCAGGTCCCTGTACGGGTCAAGCTCCATGGCCTGCCTCTCAAATATTGGGTAGAGGATATATTTGCAGGGATAGAAAATTCCTTTGTGGAATTTCTATCAATAGATAATGTCACAGCCTCAAGGAGAAGGGTTACTTATGTGAGGATATGTGTTGGGATAACATAGGATGTGGATATGCCAGAAAAAATTAATGTACACTCTAAACTGGGATCGTTAGAGTAAAGTATTAGATATGAAACCATTCCCTTTGCGTGCTTTCACTGTAAGAAAGCTAGTCATTGGGAAAATAAATACCCAAGAGAAATTAACTAGAGAAAGACTAAGAAATGGGTCCTGGTGGGGAAAATCAAGAGAGATGGGGGTGAGACTTCAAGAGAAGCCCAAATCCAAAAAAAATGGAAAATATTGTGATATCAAAAACTGGGGATGAAAGCATTATAAATTATCATTTAAATAATGAAGGATGTGAAGGCAGTGAAAGCTATGAGGAAAATCAGGAAAATGAGAAGGTTCAAATGGAAGAGGGGGAAATAAAGGAAATAGGACAACAAGATATTAAGAATACAGGGGAAACAAAGGGGAAAGGCAATGAAAAATATATAACCTATGAAGAGGAAACATAATTTGAAGGGAGCTTTCAAACCAAAACCAAAATTGAAGAGGAAATAGCAAGGAAAAAATCCCACCAGTGCATGATCTTAGGTCAAGAAACCATTGATGATTCTGAGAATATTCCCAAGGGGGTAAGAAATATATCTTGTGACACTAAACACCTATTTGGGTTGATGCAGTGGATATCAGTAAAGCCCTTGCGGGGGAACAAAGTGACCTGGAAGATGGGAAAGAAATCCATGGGGAGAAGAAAAAATCAAAGAAAGAAAAGGATACAAGTAGCAAAAAATTATTGGGTATGTGCAAGATCATGGGGGCCAAAAAGTGGCGATGTGAAAAAAATCTACTTTTCACTTGTCCAAAAGCACATGAAAATGTTTGTTGAATTTTTAGTAGGCCTAGGTGTCAGTACACTTGGGCAAACCTGAAACCAAAGCACAAGCCTAATTGGGTAGCTGATATTTTTGGGTACCCAAAAAAAATTGGGTACTTGATTTTTTCGAGTACCTGATTTTTTTCTTTTAATATTTTTTTTTTTTTGTAAATTTGTTTTTCAAATGAAATTTTGTATGACCCCTTGGGACATACTTGAGTGTTCCAATGTGTCCCCAGGGTTCTAGTACACCTTCTCACATGTTAGGACCCCTAGGAAGACCTCATGACCCCTTTTGAAACATTGGAACATTCAAGTGTATTCCAAGAAGTCGTAGGACCCCTTGGGACACACTTGAGTGTTCCAATGTGTCCCTAGGGGTAAAAGAGGGTCCTAAGTGGTCCTAGTACACCTTATCACATGTTAGGACCCCTAGGAAGTCCCCATGACCCATTTTGAGACATTGGACCACTCAAGTGTGTCCCAAGAGCTCGTAGGAACCCTTGGGACACAATTTAGTGTTTCAATGTGAGAAGGTGTAATAAGACCCCTTAGGACCCTATTTGACCCTTAGGGACAAATTGGCACACTCAAGTGTGTCCCAAGGTGTCCTACGACCTCTTGGGATACACTTGAGTGTTCCAATGTGTCGAAAGGGGACATGGGATCTTCCTAGGGGACCTAACACATGAGAACATGTACTAGGACATCTTATGTCCCTCTTTGACCCTCAAGGACACATTAGAACACTCAATTGTGTCCCAATGGGTCCTATGAGCTCTTGGGACACACTTGAGTGTTCCAATGTATCAAAAGGGGTCATGGGAACTTTCGATTACCCCTTTTGAAACATTAGAACACTCAAATGTGTCCCAAGAGGTCATAGGACCCATTGGGACACAAGTTAGTGTTACAATGTGATCCTAGGGGTGAAAGAGTGACCTAAGGGGTGATAGTACACCTTATCACAGTCATAGGACCCCTACGAAGTCCCCATGATGCATTTTGACACATTGGAAGACTCAAGTGTGTCCCAAGAGTTTGTAGGACCACTTGGGACATACTTGAGTGTTAAAATGAGTCCTTGGGGGTCAAAGAGGGTTCTAAGGGGTCCTAATACACCTTCTCACGCATTAGGATCCCTAGGAAGACCCCATGACCCATTTTGAAACATTGGAACACTCAAGTGTGTTTTAAGAGGTTGTAAGACCCCTTGGGACACACTTGAGTATTTCAATGTATACCTAGGGATCAAAGAGGGTCCTAAGGGGTCCTAGTACACCTTATCATGTGTTAGGACCCCTAGGAAGTCCCCATGACCCCTTTCAATACATTGGACCACTCAAGTGTGTCCCAAGAGGTCTTGGGAACCCTTGGGACACAATTGAATGTTTCATTGTGTCGAAAGGGGTCATGGAGTCTTCTTAGGGGTCCTAATGCATGAGAAGGGGTAATAAGACCCCTTAGGACCCTCTTTGACCCTCAGGGACACATTGGAGGACTCAAGTGTGTCCCAAGTGGTCCTACAACCTCTTGGGATATAGTTGAGTGTTCCAATGTGTTGAAAGGGGTCATTGGGTCTTCCTAGGGGTCCTAACATGTTCTAGGACCCCTTAGGTCCCTCTTTGACCCCTAGGGAAACATTAGAACACTCAATTGTGTCCCAAGGGGTCTTAAAAACTCTTGGTAAATGCTTGAGTGTTCCAATATGTTTCCAGGGATCAAAGAGGGACCTAAGGGGTCCTAGTACACCTTATCATGGTTGTACGACCCCTACAAAGTCCCCATGACCCTTTTTGATACATTG
>MU224815.1:292242-315351 GCA_018584345.1 Thuja plicata | reverse complement strand
CCTTAGTCAATTGGTCTGTCATCTGAGAAGTATTACCCTTTTGAAATATATTTGAATTTGTTTTAGGTTGCATGTACATTCCATAACACCTTTGAAGTGATAATTTTTCATGTAAAACTGTCTTTGAGGTTGAACATAAGATTGGAATGATCTTGACTCTATTGCCCATGGTAGAATAAGGCACTGGTCTAATCATTATTTGGATTATAGTTATTCAGTTCATTGTTTATAGTTTTGTGCTATCTTATCTATCTGTTCATTTTAAATTACATACACATTTACTAAACATTCTTTCAATTACTTAAAGTATTTCAATTTACAGTTCATGATATATTGATTTTAGTTATATTTATTTCAAGTTCCTTGCCATACTTTGAGAGACGGAAGTTTGAGTTTCATACACAGGTTATCTGCCATAAGAAGCCTATTCATGTGAAGGTTCACCCACCTTGGTCCTACAGAGCCAGAAGCGTAGGGGAAGAGGATCATAATTGATCATTCCCATTAGTTGGCCAAAAATAATTGGATTTTCCATCATTGGATTGGCAAGTCCAAAGGAAATTCAATTCAGTGTTTTTGGGCACCAACAAGATCATCGATGTTATCACTATCAATCTATCAATATCAATTCAATAGTGTTGTTCATTATTTGTCAATACTATTTCTGATTATCATTTAGGGAGCATTGTCCAAGATCATCGATGCTTCATATCCTTTCAATCAACCATTTGATAACATTTTCAAAGATCACTAGTGTTATCACTAACAATCTATCAATATCAATTCAATAGTGTTGTTGATTATTTGTCACTACTATTTCTAATTATCATTTCGGGAACATTGTCAAAGATCATCGATGTTTTCCCATTTCAATCTTATGATGCCATCAAAGTTCATTGGCATTTTTTAATCATTTCCAATCATTATTATCTAGGCGCATTGTCAAAGTTCATCGATACCTCGTGATTTCCTAAACTATTCCAGAACCCTTAGAATTAACCTTAATCATTATCAACATAATAAAAATCCTTCTAATATGACATCAACACCTTCAATTTGACCTATTCTCTACTAAGTCCCCCCTTTGGATGAATAATCCATAATTTATCCTAAGTCCTATTTGAATAAATAAATAAACTTTATTTATTCCCTATTTCCCTAAGTTTCCAATAATTAATTAATTTTATTAATTAATTAGCTAATTTCAATTTATGAGATTTTTATAATTTCATAAATCTAATTTTGATTTTGAGGAATATTTGAGAATATGGGATTATTAATTTGATTGATGATTCATGATCTCACCTACATATCATATCCCTTAAATAAGGATTCTCGTCCCTATTAAGGTGATTCACAAATATTCTCAAATATTTGCAATATCTCCTCAATATGTCTCCCCCATTTCATGCTTCCACACATCCTACCAACCAAAATCTTGGTTGGTGCATTGATTTTATGCAATCTCACCTAAATGTGTCTCATTTTCTATAAATTGAGGACATTTCTCTCATTCAAAGTTACACCACTATCTTCTAGTATTCTCATTTACAAATTCTATGCATTCAAGAGGCTTTGTACAATCCTGTTATTGTCAAAGAGAAACATCAATCCTACTATGGAGAAGAAAGAAGGACATGGGAGCTTCATCTAAAGGGGGTTCTTAGAGTTTTATGCTTTACTTTTGTGAATCCTTGTTTTATATGGCTTTCATGATAGATTAGTTAGTTTATCATGTTATTTAGGGTTTGTGGTCCCCTAGATATGCTAAATAGGCATTTTTCTTGTCTTACAATGTGTTCTAAGGGGTCCTACAACCACTTGAGGCACACTTGAGTGTTGAAATGTGTCAAAAGGGGTCATGGGTACTTCTTAGGGGTCCTAACACATGATAAGGCATACTAGGACCCCTAGGAAGTGCCCATGACCCCTTTTGACACATTAGAATATTCAAGTGTGTCCTAAGGGGTCATATGACCCCTTGGAACACAATTGAGTGCTTAAATATGTCAAAAGGGGTCATGGGGACTTCCTAGGGGTTCTCTCTTATGATAAGGTGTACTAGGACCCCTAGGAAGTCCCCATGACTTCTTTTGACATATTAGAACACTCAAGTGTGTCCTAAGGGGTCATACAACCCCTTGGGAAACACTTGAGTGTTGAAATGTGTCAAAAGGGGTCATTGGGGACTTCCTAGGGGTCCTAACACGTGATAAGGCATTTTAGGACCCCTAAGAAGTCCCCATGACCCCTTTTGACACATTGGAACACTCAAGTGTGTCCTAAGGGGTCCTACGACCCCTTGCAACATACTTGAGCATTCAAATGGGTTGAAAGGGGTCATGGGGTCTTCTTAGGGGTCCTAGTATGCCTTATCACACATTAGGACCATTAAGAAGGCCCCATGACCCCTTTTGACACATTTGAATGCTCAAGTATGTCCCCATGACCCCTTTTTCCATATGAGAATACTCAAGTGTGGTATAAGGGGTCATACGACACCTTGGGACACACTTGAGTGTTGAAATATGTCAAAAGGGGTCATGGGTACTTCCTAGGGGTCCTAACGTATGATAAGGTATACTAGGACCCCTGGAAAATAACCATGACCCCTTTTGACACATTAGAACACTCAAGTGTGTCCTAAGGAGTCATACAAACCCTTGGGACACACTTGAGTGTTGAAATGTGTCAAAAGGGGTCATGGGGACTTCCTAGGGGTCCTAACGAGTGATAAGACCTACTAGGACCCCTAGGAAGTGCCCATGACCCCTTTTGACATATTAGAATGCTCAAGTGTGTCTCAAGGGGTCCTATGACACCTTAGGACACACTTGACTATTTTAATGTGTCGAAAGGGGTCATGGGGACTTCCTAGGGGTCCTAGTATGCCTTATCACGCATTAGGACCCCTAGGAAGTCCTCATGAGTCCTTTCAACATATTAGAACACTCAAGTGTGTCCCAGGAGGTCCTACGACCCTTTAGGACACACTTTGGAATTCCAATGTGTCGAAAGGGGCCATGAGGGCTTCATAGGAGTCCTAGTAGGCCTTATCTCGCGTTAGGATCCCTAGGAAGTCTCCATGTCCCCTTTTGACACATTGGAATGCTCAAGTGTGTCCCAAGGGCTCCTACAACCCCTTAGGACACACTTGAGTGTTCTAATATGTTGAAAGGGGTCATGTGGAATTCCTAGGGTCCTAGTATGCCTTATCACATGTTAGGACCCCTAGGAAGTCCTCATGACCTCTTTCGACACATTAGAATACTCAAGTGTTTCCTAATGGGTACTACGACCCCTTGGGACACACTTGAGCATTCCAATGAGTCAAAAGGAGTCATGAGGAGTTTCTACGGGTCCTAGTAGGCCTTATCACATGTTAGGACCCCTAGGAAGTCCCCATGACCCCTTTGTACACATTAGAATGCTCAAGTATGTCCCAAGGGGTCTTATGACCCCTTAGCACACACTTTAATTTTCTAATGTGTCGAAAGGGGTCATAGGGACTTCCTAGGGGTCCTAGTATGCCTTATCACACACTAAGACCTCTAGGAAGTCCCCATTGTAACCACCTGAATTTGGTCTGTTCTGACTATGGACCCTATTTACCCTAAGTGTGATCATACCCTCAATTACGTCCAAATAACCCTATTACTGCTCGGCATAATTCTTTGAATCAATTTAATAGCCTAGGTGATTTTTATCACTGAATTATATTAACTATTATAGCCAAACAATTCAAATCAATTTAAAACAATTAAATCAAAATAAATTCAAATATGGCTATAGTATTTAATTATAATAGAATTAAATAAATCCCTAAATCAAATACCCACTTGCAATTAACCCATTCCCCCTAGCCTATTTAATTTAATTAAAATGGCTATAGTCCCCTAATTATTAAAAAGTAATAAAATGCTTAAATAATTAATTCCTATATTTTTAAAATGAATTAAATAAGTTTAATTCATTTTATTTATATTCCCTTAAACCCCAACCTAACCTATCTCAACCACTTCTACCCTGAGTTATAACCCATCTCAACCTATTCACCCTTGCTAATCTAATCCTAATCCTAAATTCTATCCTAACCCACCTCCTAATGTTGTCACATTCCATTAAGGAATGATTAACAACTCAACCCACTTGAGAAAGTCCACTTTCTCAAGCAAGACTTTCCTAAGGGACCAACTTGCCAAGTTGAGTCTTACACCCTTCCCATGCTTCTGTAAGGCTTTCATTAATGCCTCATTAATGAAGATGCCTTAAGCCCATGTCTCCTCCAATCCTCATTAATGCCCAAGGCATTAATGGCTCTTACACCACCATTAATGAGTCCCTCAACTCATTAATGATCCTTGTCTCCCCTCTCTCTCTCTCTCTCCCATTCTTCTATAAATAGTATGCATTTTGGAGCACAAGAAAGCCTTCATCTCATATTGTAAATGTATTGTTATTCTGTTGGAATAGACTTAGATTCATAGTTCATGTTTATTGCATTGTTAGAATGTCCATTTTTAGACTAATATGCATTGCTCATTGAATATTAGCTTGTTTTAAACTAAATCTTTCATGCTAGGTTGTTTATGTCATTGGTATTTAGCATAAATTTGAGGGCTTTTATGTTATATGCTACACTCATCCTAATTAAAAAGAAATAAGTCAATGTTATGGTTTATATGCTCTTTACCCCTTGTTTTTCACTAATAGAATGACTTATTGAAGTGTTGTGTTGCAGATAACAGGTGCACAAATATACACACACATTTCTAACACCCACCGTGGGGCTCAATTTCAAAATTGGCCTCATTTTCTAACACTTTTTCACTAATTTGCATGCCCATAATTCTATTACAGGCTCATTTCTTACCATTTTGGATAGCATACGGGATACGCCATCACACTGCAGTAAACAAGGCTCACATCCAGGATTTCCCAGATCATATTTAGTTTAGGATCGCATCTAGGGAGCATACTGTCGCATCTGGTAAGAAAACTCACATGTCGTATACTGCACCACATTTAGTAAAATATTAGGCTCGCATCTGGTCAGAAAGTTTATGCATTTCGTTTGCCTAACTCTAACATTTTGACAAGTTGTGTTTTTGGTATGTTATAGTCTAACAAGTGTTTGCAGGTTGTTCTTGAAGGTTTTTATGGGAGTTAACATAAATAGATACTAACTTGGTTTTTCAGGTTACCCAACCCCCCATCTTGACTTCTATTTTACTTTCTTTCCAAATTAAGATACATATTCCAATCAATCACTAAACTGACTAGAGGATTATGCTCTTTTCATTTTAAGGAAAATCAGAAACTCATACATCAGTTTATGGGTTGAACAGAATTTGGAGTTAACTGAACAAGAAAACACATCATCTAATTCTTTTTGGATCAAGTAAATGAACAACACAAATCACTAAATATTGTGGTTCAATGAACAACTACATCGTATAATTTCTTTTTGGATTCAAAAATTGGACAATCAAAGCACTAAATATGTGGGATCAAAGAACAAGTTCAATCATTTAATTTAGTTTGGATCAGTAATTGGACATGTAACTCACTAAAATTTTGTGGCTAATTGAACAAGGAAAAATTTCCTTTTCAAGCAATCCTATTTTTCTTAAATAGGAACAAACTAAATCGAGCTCAACATAACTTGAAGGAATGAACTTTGCTTTATGTGTTTTGGGAGAAAACGGTTTAGATTAGGAGAGTATGCTCTTCTTTTTTTGAAGAATAAAAAATACAGATATCCAAAGCTTGCCAATCCTTGGTACTCATATTTAAACAGTAGAGGGCCTTCCGGTTGAGGAAACAATCTCTCGGGAATGACCCAAGTGAGGATAGGTTTTACGCCAACCCTTCCAACTCACTATAAATAATTTCTTCCTCATAGGCTAACGCCTCAGAAGATGGAGCTAGTTTTGTTCTTGGAATGTCGACATCATTCCTTGAACATGCTTGGGTGTATATAGAGTGGAGCCACTTGAATCTTTCTTGTGAGACTACATACATTCAAGTAATCATAGGGCTATACACCTGAATTTTTCCTTGTACAATTCTATGGGGGACAATTTCTAAGGGATTGCCCAATAATCTACAACAACTTCAAGTGAAAGAATTCCCGATTCATCTCCGAAAGGGTGATAATCTTTGTGCAAGGCAAAAATTAATTTCCCCAAGACACTCATCATATTGTTCCCTCACTTGTGTGTGGAGTCAGCTATTACAACATCATGACTAGAGCCATTATGTGCTTGGTGATGGCTGTATCCTAATTAGCATTTGAGTGTATACCTGAGTCAACAAGCAAATATTTTCATCCTCCACCTAGAGAATAGGAAAAAATAAGTGTTTGTTTCACCCTCCTAACAAAGAAAAACTATTTGATGTGTTCAAAAGATTATTAAAAATATAAGCTCCTCAAAACAATCAACAAATTTCAAACCCTAGTACAAGTGTTTTTCACACATTACGACACCTCCTAATGCAATCTAGAAAAAAACAACTTCATGCGCTTTGAAAATGAACTTTTCATAACTGACCAAAATTGACAAAGACATCATAAGATCACATCCTAGATTTCCCAAGTCACATTCAGTATTTAGGATCGCATTTGGTATTCTGGCTCGCATTTGGTCAGCACATAGTCGCATCTAGATTCTAGGCTCACATCTGGTATAATCAGAGGCTCGCATCTAGGGGCTCACATTCAGGATAGAGGGTACATGTAGACATTTTTCCTAAAAAGTCTTAGTTGATTAGGATACCCTTTTATCTCTTTAGCTAGTTCCTATTGTCTCTTCTGGTCTCTCTATTGAGATTCCAAAGCTCTTTCGAAACATCTACCTTGCATGCTTAGTCAGTCTTTCACGATCAATTCAATATGTGTGGTCTACCCACTTTCTACCAAAAAATTGGTTCCTAGCTCACTATCAGGGCATTCTAACTCTCTGACACTGGAATCATTTACATCCACCAACAACAAATAGTTACTTTTACCAAGACATGCCTAATTGAACAATCTGAAAATCTCACTTGCACTATTGGGAAACATTGACAAAATTTGAGGAACAACTTCATGGTTAACACAAGATGCAACAAGTATGCATCTAAAGGATCAAAAGTGCCTCCTAAAAAACCACACTTTCAAGGAGAAACTTCTCATAGTTCCCTTCTTCATCTAGATTCCCCTCAAATGGATAATGACAGTTTCAGATGGAGTGAGGCTTTTGAGGATTATAATGATGGAAAACACCAAAAACCCAAAGACATAGATGAGGAAGAAGGACCCAAGTATGAACATGATCTGTTTGGATCAGACAGTGAAAGGGAGATTCATAAAGATGAGTACGAAAAACTCAAACAAAGTAAAAGATTCCACAAGATATTGGAACAGATAATTGATGACGATAAAGAAAAGTACTTCCTCCATCTAGCATCCATAGGTGTTAAATTACCCAAGGACTATGACGTGGAAAAACTCAAAGAAAAGGAGGTACCAAATCCTATATCTATTCTCACTAAACAACTCAATTTGATGCAAACAGAGCTCACAAATCTCAAACAGGAGAAAGAGAAAGCTAAAATGAAATACTCTTTAGACACCATTTGTCCATTTTATTTTGACAAGAGTATCACTATGGTCCCATTTCCTCACAACATGGAAATACCAAAGTATGACAAGTACATAGGAGAAACTGACCCACACGACCATGTGAGGTAATTCTATGCTCTTAGCATAGAATACATGCAAGAACCTACATACCTCATGTGACTATTTCAAGGAAGTCTAGGAGGTAATGTCATGGAGTGGTTCTCAAAACTAAACTCTAAGGTCAAGACATTCGAGGAGTTGATCCAATGGTTCATCCAACATTACTCGTATAACATCCAACATGATGTAACTATGATGGACCTATGTAATACCAAACAAAGAACTGGTGAATCATTTATGCACTTCCTACAAATATGGAGGAAGATTTTTGCATGATATTCAAGGGCCATTCTTGAAATGGAGAAGATGGAGATATTCATTAATAATCTAGTACCTGAATTGAACTATGCATTGCAAATGCAAGACTCTCCAAGCTTTGAAAAAATGATTAAAAATGCCCTCTGTATTGAGGAAGTCATGGTCAAAAGGGGAGAGATCACCCTTCAAAATGAAAACAAGACTAACAACTCCAACTCCAAGCCTAAATGGTGGGAAAAAAATAAAAAATGTTGTTAATGATGGAGTGGTTGACGCCTCTAACATTAATCCTAAACCTAAGGTATTCAATCTAACTAATGGCATGCAAGCGAGCAAGGATGCTAAAGTAACCACTCCCGTACCCAAAGCAAATAATGATAATACAAAGGGTCAGACATGGGCATTGAAACCTCAAAGAAAATTCACTCCTTTGGGAGAGCCTCTTGAGATGGTTCCAAAAATACTAGTGGATAACAAAGTTCTTACAATCCCAGATTCCAAACCATGGGAACCAATGGTCAAACCCAGATGGTGGGATGATAACTCTTACTGTGTCTTTCACAAAAACAAGGGACACAAGACTAATAATTGCCTCA
This sequence comes from Thuja plicata, assembly GCA_018584345.1. NCBI lineage: Eukaryota > Viridiplantae > Streptophyta > Pinopsida > Cupressales > Cupressaceae > Thuja > Thuja plicata. The sequence goes on along the minus strand of MU224815.1, from coordinate 306,771 downwards.
AGCTTAAACATGTCATCCAAGACCTCATTGAAGGAGGTAAGATCAAAGTGGATGGACACACTACTAATGAGGAACATACAGTATTCTACACACCCTTTCCTAATTATGATCAAGGAGAAACATCTAAAGGGAAGAGTAATGAGGTAAACTGCACCTATTCCAAAAATGACAATGTGATCAATATGCTTGACATCAAAACCAAATCTATCAATGTGGTCACAATCAAAGGTGTCTCATTTCACTTGAATGTTGTAACATGGAGCCAAGCACAAGTTACAATCAAAGGACCTCCAAAACCGGCATCCACATCCAAGGTTCATATCATAACTGTTCCTAAACCAGTAGCAAAACATGTGGCTACTATTCTTGGAGAAAAATATGACTTGGTAGACCAATTGCAATGAACCTCTGCCAAAATTTCCATTTTTGAGTTGCTCAAGATATCCACAGTACATACAGAAATCTTAGAACAAGCTCTGCATGCTGCTAGTGTTCCAAAAGATATTGATATAGACAAATTCCAATCGATGGTCAATCACATCTCAGTGCCACACTACCTCTCCTTTTCTGAAGAGGATGACAATTCATTGACACGTCCACATAATCAACCCCTCCATATTGAATTCCTTATTCATAAATCCCATGTTAGACGAGTGTTTATAGATGGAGGTGCAGGATTGGATATCTGTACACTAGATCTAATCAAGAGACTGGGTCTCTCATAAAAAATAATTGACTCTAGAAGCAAGATAACCATCAAATCTTATGATGAGGAAGAAAGATCCTCTAGAGGTCTTATTTTTCTACCTATCAGAGTCAGACTGACTGAGAGGAATGTCATATGTCAAGTTCTTGATCTACCATTGGCCTACAATATCCTACTAGGGAGACCATGGATTTGCGAGATGCAAGTTGTACCATCTACTTACCATAAATGCATAAAATTCCCACATAATGGGGTGGAAGTGATGATTCCTGTAGACGCTAACTACACCTGCAATAATATCAAAGCAGGAAGCATGATCCCACACAACAAAGAGGCTATGTATGTCATGACTCCTAAAACTACCAAGGACATGGTTATGAAGAGTTTTAGTAAAACCTTGAAACTTGAAGAAACAGGTATGGGAGAGTAAAAGCTGGACCTAACTCCCTCACTGATAGAACATTTGGTGTCCCTGAGATCCTATGGAAAACCTTCATCGAAATTCACACCTATAGCATCCAAGGAGCCTGAAGTACATAAAGCAACTAGCATGGTAAAGGCATCCACATCTTCTTCAGATAACATAGAAGAACAGGTAGTCTTGGACTAGCTTTACAAGGGAGAACTGGTGGAATCTGAGGTCAAACATGTGAAGATATCCCCAAAATACTATGGAAAGGGATATTATTTCCTCACACAAATGGGTTACAAAGGAAAAGGACCTCTAAATGACATAGGACGAGGGCTTATTGAACCTATACCCATGGATTTTTGAAATATTAGAGATAAAATAGGACTTGGTTTTTAATGCTAAAACTGATAAACCCACTTCAAAAGAGAGTCCACACTCAGATAAAGGGAGTGATGAAACAGATGAACTAGAATAGTGGTCCTATGAAATATTGTTACATGTTGGCACACAAGACTCCAACTACCAAGGAGAGCACTACATACCCAGCTTATAGGTACCACAAGATCTTCACACCCCTTTTCTAGCACAACCTCCCATTCAAGAGGTAGGAGACACCATAGCAACAATTACTCAAGAGACACCCCAGCCACAGAATCTACATCCTAACTGGGGGCAATTGGTCACAATTTCACATGTCCTTGATCTACCCCACTTTGATCTACAAGAAGCTAACCAGGTACATCAAATAACCATTGTTGAATACTTAAACAAATCTGATGATGATGTAGCAGACTCTCATGACTATGAATGGGATCGACTATCTATCACCTCTGAAGATATTGGAATAGCTACAATTCACATTTTTGCAACTCCCTCAGCTCCTAGTAAATGATCTGACACTCCTCTCAATGATACTAATCCTCCTAAAGTAGAAGAAGAGTTCCTTCCCCCGATCATTGATGAGGACACTTGTGAATTCATAAGTCTAGAAGAATTTCATAGGCTACAAGTAAGAAGCCTCCTTTTACAAAGAGATGATGATGAGATTTCTACTGACAAGTCGCTAGAGTTTGATCCACATATGACTAACAATGACTCTTTTAATGATGATCTCACTCTTATTGATCTAAATATCAAAGAAATTAACTTAAGAGATCATGTCATGTCGGTTAATGGTCTTGATGCTAACACAATGATGTCCTTCCTAGAGACTGACTCCCTCACATTGGTACTTCCTAACCTAATTGATTGGACTAAAATAGATCCCACTCCTATCCTCAAATTTTCTGAAGACCACTCCCTAGCTTGTTATCTCAATGCTTGTGAACCTTAGCCTTCTTCCACCAATGTGAGGAATGAGAACATGTCGCAGGCGGATATCAAGTTTCTTAGTCAAAAACTAAAAAATAAAAAGAAAAAGTGGACTGATGGTGAAAACCACTCTGTGGCAGTATCAAATCCAAAAATAGTAAAGAAAAAATATGTATCCAATGGTGAAAACCTCTCCGAGGTGCCAAAGGATGAGACTCTTGATATCCTCCCCGCACACTTTCAGGAAAGATCTTCGGTACTGATTGAACCAAAATAGTCAGTAAATTTGGGCACTGTTGACAATCCTCAAATAGTACACCTTGCACAATCCTTATCAGAAAAGGAGAAGGTATAGTTAATAGAGTTCCTAAAAGAGAATAAAATTAACTTTGCATGGTCTTATATAGATATGCCAAGGCTAGATCCTAATCTAATCATGCACCACTTATCTATAGCTCCCGGGATCAAGCCTGTAACGCAAAAACTTAGAAAGATGCATCCTCATGTTGCATTATTGGTAAAACCAGAGCTCAAAAAGTTGTTAAAAGTAGGATTTATCAGAGTCATTGCATATGCAGGATGGATCTCCAATGTGCTCCCTATATCTAAAACTGATAAATCTATCAGGATTTGCACTGACTTTAGAGACTTGAACAAAGCATTTCTGAAAGATGACTTCCCTCTACCTAACATAGATATGATCATAGATCTTACAATAGGCTACCAGATGTATTCATTAATGGATGGATTCTCAGGCTATAATCAAATCAAAATTTCCCCTGAAGATCAAGAGAAAACCGCACTCACATGCACATGGGGCACCTTTTGCTGGAACGTCATTCCATTTGGGCTAAAGGATGCCAGTGCAACATATAAAAGAGCCATGACAACAATATTCCATGACATGATGCACAAGAACATGGAGGACTACGTAGATGACACATTGGCTAAATCCAAAGAAAGAGGTACTCACATTGCTGACCTAAGAAAGGTATTGGATCAAATGGAGCAGTTTCAACTCAGGCTCAACCCAAAGAAATGTACCTTTGGGGTCCAATCAGGGAAACTCCTAGGATTCATTTCTTCAGTGAAAGGAATTGAGGTAGACCCTACTAAAGTTAAAGCTATACTAGAGATGGCTCCTCCACATAATATCAATCAAATGAGGACGCTACAAGGAAGACTCCATTCCATTAGGAGATTCATGTCCCAACTTGAAGATAGGGCACAACCCTTTACTAAGTTACTACATAAAGGGGTTACCTTCAAATGGGATGAACACTGTGAAGCAAACTTTTGAGTATTGAAGGGATACTTGGATGCTCCACCTATTCTTATGGTGCCTATTCATGGAAAGTCCCTACTCCTATACATTTTAGCTACAGCTACATCCCTAGGAGTATTTCTAGCACAAGAGGATGAAACCAAGAAAGAAAGAGCTATCTACTACATTAGTAGAACATTGGTCGCCTATGAGCTCAGTTATAGCATTATTGAAAAAGGATGCTTAGCAATCATCTTTGCATCACAAAAATTAAGGCACTACATGCTCTCTCATACAGTAAAGATCATTGTTAAGATTGATCCTCTCAAGTATCTTTTGAGTAGGATGACATTAACAAGATTTTTTGCAAAGTGGGTCCTAATTCTAAGTGAGTTTGATATTGAATATGTAGAACAGAGAGCTATCAAATGGTAGGTCCTTGTAGATCAATTGGCTGATTCACCACTTCAGGATGATGAACCTTTACTCATTGAATTCCCTAATGAAACAATCATGCATCTCGCTAAATATCCATGGAAGATGTACTTTGATGGTTCATTCACTGAACAAGGATCTGGAGCAGGGGTCCTATTCATAACTCCTCAAGGTTACAAGATTCCCAAATCTTACAAATTGATGTTTCCATGCACCAACAATATTTTAGAATATAAAGCATTGGTAAACCATCTTAAGCTAGCTATGGAGTGGAATTTAATAGATCTACAAATGTATGGTGCCTCCCAACTAATTATTAATCAAGTCAATGGGGAGTATCAAATGAAAGATGAAAATTTGATTCCCTACAAATAACTAGTTGATGACCTGAAGAAATACTTTGTCTTCATCACCTTCCAGCAGATACCAAGATTAGAGAACAAAGCTACTGATGCTATGGCTACCTTGGTGTCCATGTTACAACTAGAAGAAAATCAATTCTTCTATGACTTCTTGGTAGAAGAACTATCCTATCATGCCTTTGATACCCCTGAATACTAGGTAATATGTGCTTTGAAGACCCCAAACCAATCTCGGTATGCCAATATCATTGCTTACCTTTCTGACCAAACTATCCCTAATAATCTATCCAGAAATGAGAAAAGATCCTTGATTAGGATAGCATCGCATTACATCCTCATAACTAACAACCTATATTGATGCAGTCTTGATGGTACACTTCTTCGGTGTTTAGAACTTGAAGAGTCTGATCTAGCATTAAAAGAAGTCCATGAAGGTGTATGTGGATCACAATCGAATGACTTTTCATTAGCGAATAAACTACTCAGAGTAGGCTGGCCTACCATGGAGAAAGATGCTATTCAATTTTCAAAAGAATGTCTTAAATGCCAGACACATGGAAATCTTATCCATGCTCCTGCTAGAGAACTTATAACTTTCATAACACATTGACCATTTCAGCAATGGGCCTTTGACTTGGTTGGAAAAATATATCCCAACTCTTCAAATGGACACAAGTTCATCATTATGGCCACTGAGTATTTCATGAAGTGGGTTGAATCCATGCCGCTAATCAAAGCCACTGGAAAACAGGTGGCTATGTTCATTCTGAACTACATTATTTGTATATATGGGATACCCTCTTCAATTGTAACAGACAATGGGGGCCAATTTAAAAATTAAGACATTGATGACCTTTGTGAACAGTTCCATATCACTCAACATTTCTCCTCAATCTATTATCCTCAAGGTAATGGACAGGTTAAGGCATCTAATAATAATATTCTCAAAATCCTACACTAAACTGTAAGTAAGTCTGGCAGAGACTGGCATCTACAACTGAATCTGGCACTATGGGCCTACAAAACAAGCATCCAAACACCAACTAGAGCCATGCCATTTTCTCTAGTCTATGGCGCTAAACCAGTACTACCTATTAAGGTCAAAATCCCATCTTTGTGGATATCTTTACAAGGACTGGTTACTAATGAGCAGTACCACATTGATAGGGTGAATTCTCTTGACCTAATAGATGAGTGTAGACAACAACCGTTCGATCACCTCAAAGTGTATCCAGCACGTATGTCCAAAGGCTACAACAAAAAGGTAAATCCACACAATTTTGAAGTGGGAGATCTCATCCTCAAAGAGAAACCTAAGAACCAGCCTAACAGAGAGAAGAAAGGAAAATTTGAACCTAACTGGCTGGGACCATATGTTATCACTGCTACTTTTGGGACTGAAGCTTATCAATTAGCTACACCTAAGGGAGACGTTCTTCCAGATCTTATCAATACTCTACATTTGAAGCGGTTCTACACTTTATGTTTGGCTAGTAGAGCCTATACAGAAAAAATTTCTTGCAAAATACCAAAAACATTCAAAAAATTGATCTCGAAGAAATCCAAAAATAGTGGAAAAGGTCCTACAAAAAGGGTATCCTTGGTGAAAACCTAGTAAATAGGTGCCTTGATACTACAAAAACATTCAAAAAATAAAAAATTGAAAAAAAATTAAAAAAGAGAAAAGGGCCTTGATGAGCACCTGGTAAAATAGGCATCTTGGTAGCAAAAAGAAAGAAAAGATCTTTCCAAGTGGTTAAAACCTAGCAATCAAGCGTCACTTTTGTTCCGTGCTCCATCTATCAATGCACTACTAATACTAGGCCTTCATGATTTTACCCATGCTCATACGCTGACTTCATTTTCCTTAATGGCTATCTTATCCTTGCTTGGGATTTATCTACATTTACATCTTAGGAATAAGTTATTCTACACTGGGGGCATCTTTGCTAGTATGGTAGGTTATGGTTGCTAGGTCACTCTAGGACGGTTTGCCTCATGAACACAATATTTCTTGATACATGCAAAACAAATGTTAGTTTTAAAAACAAGGGTGTCTTTTCAAACCTCACATATCCAGACATGACATTTACAGTGACAGCATTCCTACGAGGCTATATTAGATCGCAAACGTGAATGGATTATCCTATCAATGCATAGACATGGAACACCATATTGCTTATATTCCAATTTTCTGATTGATGAATATTTACTGTGTTTGACATATGAATGAACAAGTACTACTTAAACACACAATTTTTTGTTGGTTTGATTATGATTCTTTCATGTCCTAATGATTTTTTCAACTAGGGGCATCTAAGTAATTATAAATTTTATTTGATTGATTCACAATTGATGATTTGTTGTCTCCTTAGTTACTCAATGTTGTCTGCACAAAGACAAAGAGTGACAAGGATAGGGGGCATAATGTGTTTTCTTGGTTTTCTATGTATGGTGGTTGTTCCAAATGATCCTATAAATTTCACCTAACTTGGATTTTTATGGTAAGAGCTACCACTATGGGTGGATAGCTGCATATATCTCGATCTTCGTTATGTGTAAACTACAGTGAGGTTGAAATAATTTCCTTGTCTATTTTATGATCAAAATTTTTACTAAGGTATACGAATCATAATGTACCCAAGGATATGAATTTTCAAGGTCATTGCGGGTCCAATATCTTGCCTTGATCAGAATCTGGTATATTAAAAGGAAGGTGACTTTTTCGTTATCCTGGCTTCTATGCCTTGATGCCTAAGTCTATTTCTGGCATTTCAATAAAACATAGTATTCATACATTCATAATATCAGTGCGTATTAGTGATTGTTGTACTATCAGGTAGTTTCCATTGCAAAAGGTTCCCAATGATGATAAAGAGCTATATATTTGCATACCAGTGACAAAGTCCTAAGAGTCTACATATAGTTGCATTTAAAGATTGTATGATATATTTATAAAAACAGTAAACGCATAAAGATTTTTTGTGCTAAAAAATGCTTTCTACCTTCTTCTAAACATTAAGTTGATTACATAATCCATATTACTGATATATCTATCATTGCACATCCATAGCATACATTTTGCATTCATAAAAAGAAGCAACATGAAAATATAAAAATAAAGCAACCATGTATTGCATTTTTACTTTTTCACCCTAAGTGAATCCATACATCTATATTGCATAAAAGAGAAAATAAAAAAGAAACATACATTTGCATTTTCACATGAGTATCATTTAAAATATATTTATATCAGTAATCAAATAAAAAATGATGTCTAAAATCTAACTCATCAAGAGACCAAGATATCATCACATGTGCAAAATACATCTACCACATCTATCAAAGCAAAGGGAACTTATGACACATGTTAGAATCAGGAAGTTGCATCAGATATATATATCAAAACATGATACAGATCAACATATGGAGCAGTATGCATAAAGAGTATCAGACTATCAGTAATGCTGAATAAATCAAATATACATGTATAAATGTCATATACAAAAGAGGGATCTCAGCAGGATCAAAATATACAAATGAGATGTCAAAGATATACATATAAATGATACAAATATCAACTCTGCCTTGCCCCCTCTCCCTGATCAGGAGGAGGAGGAGGTGGTACAAAAGGAGCTACAAGAGGTGGCATGGCCCCCTCTGACTACTGCATCACTCGAGAAAAGCAAGGTGCTCTCTGACCCTCAAGCACTACTGCATGATACAAGGCATAATAATAAGTGGCCCTCTGCCCCTGATGAACCGATGTCTGAGCATGTGCATCTCTCTCAACTCTAAGTATCTCACCCTGCCTATCCCTCTCTTCTCTTGGCCTCTCATGTTGTATATCCCTATCCACTAGTAAGGCATCTACAATGGTAACTCAGGCCTCCAATGCTGTAATCCTAGCTCAGAGCTGCTCTCTCTCCTTCTCACATCTAGATAGAGGATCTCCATCTCTACCTATATCCTACTCCTGGGACCTCCTATCCTCTATCTAGTGGCCTATCTTGTGACCCCTACCACCTCTGTCACTACTACTCTCCCGTAAGCAATGGGCTAGTATCTCTCCGAGGAGCCACAAATCTAAATCTCTGGTGCCTACCCTACCCGCTGCCACTGGCTCCACCTGTATCAATACCCTTAGCACCACCACCCCTATCATCTCCATCATGATCATCATCGGGAGGAGGATGCCTACCATCTTTGCCATCCCTGCCACCATTGCGACCTCCATGCCTACTAGGAGCCCTATCTCTCTGCGCACCTCCCCTCCCCCTAGCTGGTTGATCATCCAGATCATAATCTAAGGGCTCCTTTATGCGAGGAATAATCTCCTTAGGAACATTGAAGCGAGGAAAAGGGTACTAAAGCTTCTTAGTAGCATATCCATCAGACATACCTGCATTAGCTACATCAGGATGGAGATCCCAGTCTACTCCAACCATATCCCAGATCTCCTGGTGTGCCGTCTCATACTATAACTATGCACCCCATAATGATATCTCATCTCTAGTCTGGGCATATATAGCAATATCCTCTATCCTACCCTGCCGACAACCGTACTATCTCAGCACTCTAGCAATCATAAACTTCTCTATAATATATCTGGTCCTACCAATGAGATATCGGCTCTGACATAAGTAAGGTACCTTTCAAGCATTTGAGGTCCACACCTCACAATCTAAATATGGCCACCAAATAACCTCAGTCATATCATCAAACAAACGGTGCTAGTACTCAACCTTGCCCAAATGGGGCTGCTAAAGAAGACTTGCATATATATAAACATAGGGTTGCTCTAGTGCCCTCTATCTGTCTAAAATCAGTCATGTTACATGAATGTGCTCCTAGGCCTAGATCTGGAGGATAAGGATCCCAACAGTCATACTCTGTGTATAGTGGTATACTATCTCATGTAGCTCCCTATACATATGGGCTAAGATATAGCTACCCCATGCAAATCTTAGTTTGTGGGTAACCATCTGCTCGATCATATCTACATATATCTCCATGTATTCCCAAGACAGATATCTCCATTCAATGGTGTCATTCTAAAAATATCTACGCGTGGCACCCATGGCTACACCAACTCTCAACTCAAAGAAAACCTCATGCCCAATCATCGGCATGAGAAGTATCTGCTAGATGTCCTCAGGAGTCACTATGATCTCCCCAGTCAGTAAATGAAAAGTGTTGTGCTCTGAGTGCCATCTCTCGGCAAGAGTAGTAAACAACCGACGGTTTACCCTGATATCGGGTAAACCTATCAAAGAATGTAATCCACATCGGATCATAGTAGTCTACTCATCATTAGACAGCAGTCTGGACAATGCCAGCACATGACTAAGGTAAGTGCCGTGAAATGTGACTACCTCAAAATGGATCTATTTTGGACAAAAATGACAAAATATCAGTATCCTATCTACAAAAAAAGGGCCAGCTCCTAATCAGCTAAGTAAATTCAAAGTTCACAACACATAAATAGGTCAAACAGATCAAAATTCTAAGTCTCCTAACTAGATATGATTCTAAAACATAAGGGTACGATCCATTTTACTCGATGTGATCCAGGAAAAACTGGATGCGACATGAGATTTGTAGGTTGCGATCCAGAATCCTAGATGCGATTCAAAATTTGAGGGGCTATAAAAGCTACAAAAATGCGTAAAATAGAAATTTGCAAAAATCACAGGGTAGTTTATCAAGCACTTACCGGTGGTGGGTATTCGGCTAGGTGCTAATGTTGACGGCTCATCTTGAAATGATGCTTCCTCATAGGGACTACCATCTTCTCTGCAGAGTTCTCTGAATTACTATGGAGGAAAGTGAAAATGAAGAGTGAAATGGTAATTTTTGAGGCTTATATTAGTCTTTTGAGCCATTTAGGAGTTCTGAAACTCCTCCCAGACAACTACAACTACAACTACATTTATGTTCTCTTTTTCATCAACCGGGAACCAAATCAAAGGTGCATAAGATTTTTTCAGCAGCACAGTACCATTCTTACAACAAATTTGAAAACTACAGATTTACTTCATTTGTTCCAAACATTGGTCAACATTGCACATTTTATCATAAATCTTGGTCTAACATCATTTTATCAGTCTCACCACTCACATTTTCACGTAATTAACTTCATAATCGTGTGTTTATTTTTAAACACACCTTCTTTTCCATTTCTTCTACTCCATTCTTTCTTGTCCTAACCACTTCCTGCAAGTGATACGTTCTTTCAACTGAGGGATTTATTCTTTTCCTTTGATTTTGTTCCTAAGGGGGCATGATGACACTATCATCAATTAAATTTTTTTCTCAAAACTACATTAAAATGACTTCGTTATCAAACAACTAGGGGCATGACAGTTTCCTTGACTAAATTTGAAACTATTGGATAAAAATGTTTGTTTCTCATAAGCTAGATATCTTATGTTTCCTCATTTTTAAAAGATTTTTATTAAAGCTCCTAGTATCTTCATACTGACTTTTGGGTTGACAACCAAGTTCAGAATCAGTATTACCAATCTTTGGACAACAACCAAGTTCAGAATTGGTATCTTTAAAATCTTTTATTGATCTTTGGATGACAACCAGGTTCAAAATCAATTCTATCAGTTTGGTTCGATCAAGTGCGAGACTGATCTCATCATCATTTCATTTGACAACCAAGAACGAGATTCTCAATCTTTCTAAAGTCAAAAATTGAAAAATTTATTTGAATTAATGCGCTGCTCACACATCAATTCAAAGAGGGGCAAATGTAACCACCTGAATTTGGTCTATTCCGACTATGAACCCTGTTTCCCCTAAGTGTGATCATACCCTCGATTATGTCAAAATGACCCTATTACTGCTTGGCATCATTCTTTGAATCAATTTAATATCCTAGGTGATTTTTATCACTGAATTTTAACTATTATAGCCAAATAATTCAAATCAATTTAAAACAATTAAATCAAAACAAATTCAAATATGGCTATAGTATTTAATTATAATGGAATTAAATAAATCCCTAAATCAAATACCCACTTGCAATTAACCCATTCCCCTAGCCTATTTAATTTAATTAAAATGGCTATAGTCCCCTAATTATTAAAAATCAATAAAATGCTTAAATAATTAATTGCTATATTTTTAAATTGAATTAAATAAGTTTAATTCATTTTATTTATATTTCCTTAAACCCTAACCTAACCTTTCTCAACCACTTCTACCCTGGGTTCTAACCCATCTCAACCTATTCACCCTTGCTAATCTAATCCTAATCCTAACTTCTATCCTAACCCACCTCCTAATGTTGTCACATTCCATTAAGGAATGATTAACAACTCAACCCACTTGAGAAAGTCCACTTTCTCAAACAAGACTTTCCTAAGGGACCAACTTGCCAAGTTGAGTCTTACACCCTTCACATGCTTCTTTAAGGCTTTCATTAATGCCTCATTAATGAAGATGCCTTAAGCCCATGTCTCCTCCATGCCTCATTAATGCCCAAGGCATTAATGGCTCTTACACCACCATTAATGAGTCTCTCAACTCATTAATGAGCCTTGTCTCCCCTCTCTCTCCCATTCTTCTATAAATAGTATGCATTTTGGAGCACAAGAAAGCCTTCATCTCATATTGTAAATGCATTGTTATGCTGTTGGAATAGACTTAGATTCATATTTCATTTCATAGTTCATGTTTATTGCATTGTTAGAATGTCCATTTTTAGACTAATATGCATTTCTCATTGAATATTAGCTTGTTTTAAACTAAATCTTTCATGCTAGGTTGTTTATGTCACTGGTATTTAGCATAAATATGAGGGATTTTATATTATATGCTACACTCATCCTAGTTAGAAAGCAATAAGTTGATGTTATGGTTTATATTCTCTTTAACCATTGTTTTTCACTAACAGAATGACTTATTGAAGTGTTGTGTTGTAGATAACATGTGCACAAATATACACACACACACCCATGACCCCTTTTGACATATTTGAACACTAAAGTGTGTCCCAAGGGGTCCTACAACCCCTTTTGACACACTTGAGCATTCCAATGTGTCGAAAGGAGTCATGAGGACTTCCTAGAGGTCCTAGTAGGCCTTATCATGCGTTAGGACCCCTAGAAAGTGCCCATGACCCCTTTCAACACATTGGAATGCTGAAGTGTGTCCCAAGAGATCTTATGACCCCTTAGGACACACTTGAGTTTTCTAATGTGTCAAAAGGGGTCATGGGGACTTCATAGGGGACAATTATGGTTTGTAACTTGGGACATAATTGAGTGTTCTAATGTATCTTTGAGGGTCATTGGGACATACTTGAGTGTTCCAATATGTCAAAAGGGGTCATACGGAATTTCCATGACCCCTTTTGAAATATTGGAACACTCAAGTGTGTCCCAAGAGGTTGTAGGACCCCTTGAGACACAATTGAGTGTTCTAATATCTTCCTGGGGGTCAAAGAGAGACCTCAGAGGTCCTAGTACACTGTATTATGGTCGTAGGACCTCTAGGAAGTCTCATGACCCCTTTTGACACATTGGAGCACTTAACTATGTCCAAAGGGATCGTAGGACCCCTTGGGACACACTTGTGTATTCCAATGTGTCCCCTAGGGTCAAAGAGGGTCCTAAGGAGTCCTAGTACATCTCACGCATTGGGACCCCTAGGAAGACCCCATTACCCCTTTTGAAAGATTGGAACACTCAAGTGTGTCCCAAGAGGTTGTAGGACCCTTTGAAACACATGTGAGTTTTCCAATGTGTCCCTCAGGGTCAAAGAGGGTCCTCATGGGTCCTAGTACACCTTCTCATGCATTATGACCCTAAGAAAGACCCCATGACCCTTTTTGAAACATTGGAACACTCAAGTATGTCCCAAGAGATTGTAGGACCCCTTGAGACAGACTTGAGTGTTCTAATGTGTCCTTGGGGGTCACAAAGTGTCCTAAGAGGTCCTAGTACACCTTCTAATGTGTTAGGACCCCTAAGAAGTCCCTCTTTGACCCCTAGGGACACATTAGAACACTCAAGTGTGTCCCAAGGGGTCGTAGGACTCATTTGGAGACACTTGAGTTTTCCAATGTGTCTCCAGGAGTCAAAGAGGGACCTAAGGGGTACGCATTAGGACCCCTAGGAAGTCCCTCTTTGACCCCTGAGGACACATTACAACACTCAAGTGTGTTCGAAGGGGTTGTAGGATCCCTTGGGACACACTTGATTGTTCCAATGTGTTTTCGGGGGTCAAAGACGGACCTAAGGGGTCCTAGTACACCTTCTTACATGCTAGGACCCCTAAGAAGTCCCCCTTTGACCCCCAGGGACACATTGGAACACTCAAGTGTGTCTCAAGGGGTCGTAGGACCCTTTGGAACAAGCTTGAATATTCCAATGTGTCGCTGGAATCAAAGAGGGTCCTAAGGGGTCCTAATACACCTTCTCACACATTAGGAACCCTAGGAAGTCCCCATGACCCCTTTCAACACATTTAAACACTGAAGTGTGTTGCAAGGGTTTGTACGACCCCTTCAAACACACTTAAGTGTTCTAATGTGTCTCGGGGGTCACAGAAGGATGTAAGGGGTCCTAGTACACCTTCTCATGCCTTAGGACCCCTAGGAAGTCTCCATGACCTCTTTCGACACACTTCAACACTAAATTGTATCCCAAGGGGTCCTACGACCCCTTGGGACACACTTGAGTGTTCTAATGTGTCCCCGAGCGTTACAGAGGGACCTAAAGGGTTCTAGTACACCTTCTCACATGTTAGAACCCCTAGGAACCCTCTATGGCCCCTTTGGAAACCTTTTGGATGCCTTATACTGGTGTAATTAACCTATAGACTAATATGTCCTATATAATATATATTATACTTCATTTTATTATATATACAACAATATTTAATATAGAATATAGAATACATGTCATATTGAATATATATATATATATATATATATATATATAATTTAAATATGAATATATTATGTGATATATTGTAAAAAACATATTAATATATAATATATAAAATAATATATGATATATATAAT
>MU224815.1:269688-283991 GCA_018584345.1 Thuja plicata | reverse complement strand
ATATGAGGAAATATATGTACAATGAAGATATATATATATACACACACACAATTATATCTTTCCCCTTTGTATACAATTTCTAACTTTCTCCCTTGTTTTTGACAAAAATGCCAAAAAGTATATCTACAAGGTAATTCCAAAATAGGAAAGGAAATCACAATGTACTTTCAAAATTCAAGACAAATTCTTGTCCCAATTGCCTTGCAGCATCTTTAGGATGTGCAACTCATTCTGAATTTCTGCAGAAAACTCCGTCATAAGCTTTGCAACTAAAAAGTTGTTATCATGGATGAGTGTTTTTGCATGAGCAATATGTTTATGCATGATATCCATATGAGTAAGGATTTGGATCTGTAGAGTTGTTAGGGATTCCCTTGTTCTTTCTTCTTCCCTTAGTATCTTTTCCTACAGATCAGTAAGATACTTGATCTTTACAAAATGTGATGAATTTGAACTTGGATCAAGTGTCAACTGGCTTGCACTTGCCTTCAAATCAGTGTCAATCTTTGTCATCTTTTTCTTGATTTCCATGGTAAAGTTGGAAGTATCACTAAACTTTACAAATAATGCCACCACATTATTCATAGTGGTTTATAGAGAGCTAATGACATTTGTTAGCTTTACTTGTTCTATTGCAATATTTCTTACAACATTCTATAAAACCTTATTTTCAAATCATCTTTCTGCCTTCTGCAGTAATTTCTCCTATCCACTAAGATCATGATTAAATTTGTGGACTATGTCAACAAGTTGATCCATTATTGAGTCATTCTCAATGACTTCAATCTCTACTAAATCAAGAAAAATACCTTTGATGTCCTATAGAACTCTATTTTTTTTCTTTTATGCTCAGAGCATCTACTATTTTTCTCTTTTGTTCCATAGCTCCCCAAGTATATCCATCTGATCGGCTATCAGGTTGGAAAAATCCTAATTTAGAATCACAATATCTTCCTCAAGATCAACATCATCAATTATTGTTTCCTTTTCTTTACCCTTGACCTTGGGATTAGGTGAAGGAACAATTTCCTTACCGTTTCCATCCTCATCCTTGTCCTCAGTGTTCAGTTGGAGTAGGTCATTAACTTTTAATGCACCCATTATAGAATTAGTACTAATTGTAGAAACATTCACAGTGTCCTTTTATGACTCAGTTTGGCTTGGCCTAGTAGTAGGTAGAGCCTGATGCTTAGTTCCTACTATTCCTGAGGTAAATTTTGTGGTCTTTGCCTTGATCGAAGATAAGATACTCTGAATAGGTGATTGGGGTAGGGATGCCATCACTTCTACTACAAACTATTCATCATTAGATTCTTCAATGGTTTGAACCTCAGCTAACTCTTCATCTTTATCCTATATAGGAGGGTATGTACTCTTTTCCTCTACCTTATCTTCTTCCTTGATTTCAAAAATTGTCTTCCATATCTTTTTTCCGAATTGCACAACATCCTCTATTTTATTTCTTAATATTTGAAATTTTATAAACCTTGGAGTGTGATTACTCTCATACTTAGTCATAACATCTTTTTCCTCTTTACTAGTCATATTAGGCATGACTTGCTTCAAGGTTTTCATTCTGATGTCCTTTTCAATCTGAACTACATTGTGCCAGTGAATTGTGATTGCGTTGAGAAGGTCTTTAGTCATATGGCTTTTCAATTCTAATGGATCATACTTCCATCTTGCCATTTTCTCTACTAATGCATCCTCAGATATATTTTGCTCATCTTTGGCTCTGGAAGCATACTTAAATGATTTGAGAGATCCCATACCACTACCTCCTTTCAATTCTTGAATCTTCTATTCAAAGATAGTTGGTAGTTTCTTGAATATGACTGTATACTCTTCTTCATCTTCTTCAGGGATTGTCAATTTAATTCTAGATCTTGTGGGTTTTCTTGTAGTGAAGACAGGGGTAGAGATCTTTGGAGATTTCTTGGGGGCTAGCCTCTTCCTCTTCTTAGGAGGATCTACTTCTACATCTTCTTCTTCTTTCTCAGATTCATCATCTTTTATCTATATGTCACCCCATTTTCTTTTAGTGATTGAAGGAGGAGAGTTTGATGACTTTCCATACTTCTTTACAAACTTCTCTAATCTCTTCTTTCCTCTCTTCAAGATCTTATTAATCTAAATCTCCAATGATATTCTTCCCTTGGCTTCTTCATAAGTACCAAAATATGGTGCTTTAGGAACAACAAGTTCATTTACAAGAGCCTTAATGATGTCTCATGTCTCATAAATGTTAACCTCATATGCAAGAGGTTTCACCCATACAACCCTAGGCTTAACAACTTGAATGTATACATTGTCATAGTCAACTACAAATAAAATATCATCCTTATAGTCCTCTACCAATTGTTTTGGGATTCTATTTCTATTCTGCATCTTCTCTCTGAAACTCTCAAAGTAAGCATTCATGATGCTTTCAAAGTTATCTCCCAATTCTGCTATGAATTCATTTATCTAATAGACTATAGGTATGTCATTTTTCCATATAAATGTGCCTTTTGAAGGGAAAAAATTTTGAAAATAAAAGAATATGCAGACTAGAAGTGAACCAAACTTACAAGGATTGGTCTTGGATGCATGGTTGCTCTCCATGTTTTTTCTCAATTGGATGAGCTACAACTCAGAAAGGTTGAATGACAGATTGTTCTTGACCACTTGTATCCCAAGTCCATAGCCTCACATGGTACACTATCTTTTCAAAAAAAACTTTATATCTTGTGCAAAATTACATGAATTCCAAACTTCAATTCCATGTTAGTGACTCCATTCAACTTCATGCATCTTCCATCCCACTCGGCAAGAGTCTTCTTGGCTAGGTAATCCTGGGGTAGGGTTTTGGTAGATTTTTCATTTTTCAAGCATTGGGTACCCTGTCACACAGTGTACCATTGTCTTATTGATCTTCACTAGTTTCTCCAACCATAGATGCATGTTGTGAACACAGCTCAAAACAAACCTAATCCATTTTATCTCAAAGTTCTATGACATATGCAAAATATGGGTTAAACCCTTGACTTTGAGGTTCTTGTGTTCTGGCTTCAGATTCCTATCCACACAAAGTTTCTCATATGATTGATTCATCTCCAATGTGCCTAGCTATTAATGGTGCAATGATAGAAATCTTAGATGTCGTTAATCAACAGTACCTTCAGAGGAAATTGGGTATGGGCTCCCATCAGATCTGTCTCCTCTATAATCATTGGATTAAGTTTGAACTTTGTGGGTTCATAGATAACATTCCTTACTAACATCTCAGATCCCTTCTTGACCTTAATGTCAGATGAAGATTCCATAATCACTTGGAGGATTGAAAAAACTTTCCTACAACTAAAAACTTTCAAATACAAATTTTCTCTGAGATCACTAAAAGCTCTTAATCACTCTACAAATTGTAAAGAATAACCCTTTGATTTCACCATTTATGAGAAATTTCATCATAAATATTTTCATTAAATACTCTGTACATGGTATCTGTGATAGCTCGGGTAGTTCTCCTAGGCTTACTCGTAAGCTTGGCAGAAACTAACTTTGTATCTTTGAAACCATACAACCCAACTTAACACGGTTAAGCCTGCGTATCTGAGATGTAACTGAGATCATGACTCAATTAGAAGCATAATGTGTCCTAGTGCATCAATATGCATATTTTTACTTGCTAGCATATTTGGAACTGATGTACGATAGAATGTATGCATAGTTCCAGTTATCTCCTTGCATATTTATTCAGAGATGGTGGATCCACTCAATTCACTATTTTGGGTGCTATTCGATCCTTCATTGTTTTGGTTTGAATTCTCAAGAGACTTCCTTACCCATTTCTAACTCATTTTAGTTCTTATTTCAAAACATTTTTCTTTTCCTTTCTCAAAACTAGTATCCACTTTTTCTCTGTTCATACAATTCTTGCTTAGATGACCGATTTGTTTACACACATAACATCTCTTAGTAGGATTCCTTTTTTTGAGGTGAGTCTTTGCACAATTTTGACCAATATGCCCATATTCACCATAATGACAACATCTTCTCCATGTGTTGTAATCCCAACCAAAAATTTCTTTAGCTAGTTGTTCAGCAGGGTTCCATTTCTTAGTTCTTCACTCAGAAGACTTGTGACCTTGTTTATTACAATTGAAACATTTTCCTTCAAACTTAGGTTTCTTAGTGCATTCACTTGCCCTATGTCCATGCTTGTTTCACCTGTATCATTTACCATTAAATTTTAACTTTCCATTGCTCCAACACTTATTTGATGTATTCCCAAACCTACTACAATGATTAAATGTAGGTTTCTTGTTCTGTTTAGCTCCTTGCTATGAGGATTCACCTTGTTCAGTATAACCTAATACAGTATGTCCATGATGTCTGAATTGAGTTTTCTCTATCAACTGATCCATGCTTACCTATGAATCCATCATACTCTCATTGGTTCATTTTTAGTATTGAGCTCATTCTGCAGTCTTTCATTTTTAGTCCTTAGATTGATAACTTCTTGATTTAAACTATTGAGTTGATTTTTCATATCTACTTGCTGAAGTGACAAATGATGGATTTCATTTTCTTTTTCCTCTAATATTGTACTTAGAAATATTTTATCTTCTTATTTCATTTCTCTATCATTTTCTACTTTGTTCTTTTGTTCCATGACTTCACATATTCTGACTGAATGAATTTCTTGTTCTCACTTCAACTTTCTGACTTCTTCAAGTAAATTGAGATTCTTTCCAAGTAGGTCTTCAATGGCTGCATCAGCTTCTTCAAAACTTGTTTATTTGCATAAATCTTCAATTCTTTCTTCTATGTAATTTTTATCATTCATTTGCACTGCTAAATATTTTCTTCTTTTCAGGGAATGAGAGCTACTCCTTGAATTTTCTGATTTGATCCATGGCCACTTGTATATCTAGAATTTCATTTTCAATGGCTTTGTCCAGTCTGTATATTTCCATTGCCTCTGATCTTTTCTCAATCTATTAAGCTTCTGATAGGAGAACCTTTATCTTTGATACCAATTGTTGGAAATATATTGAGGCTAGGTGACTGAGAGAAGGGTGAATCAGGAACCAATAAAACTTATTCTCTTTTATTCTTTATTATATTATCTAATATAATTGCATGCATGGAATAGAAAAGCATTAAACATCCATAACACTTGACACAACATTTGGTTAACCAGAAACCTTCCAAATAGAAGGTAAAACTAGGGTGGGGATGGTACCCTCAATATTTAGTGCTAAATTAATAAATTTGGTTAGTTAAGGCTTAAAATTGACCACTTCTGATGGCCTACCCCATTAGGAGCAATAATGACTATTAGGTTCACCTTGTGAAAGGATTTATACAATAAAATAAAGTATGCACTATGTTAGGATATTTGATAAGGACTGTTAAGTCCACCCTGTTAGGATATTTGATAAGGATTGTTAATACACATGTTAGGATGACCCAGTGAATGATCTTCTATGCAACTCTGATTTGTTGAATGAGATTCTTTGAGATAATACTGATCACCTAAATGTGATAGATGAGTCTATGTTGTTCTTTTATACTGTTGTAGCCTTCTAATCAATCTGCCACTTCATATTTGCATATCCATACTCTTACTTCTGCTATTCACACATTTGGATAAACAAAAGCCTTACATATATACCTTATCCAAATCAATTACTTATACAAGTCTGCTACTTAACATATATCAAATAGAATCAAACAATATATGCTAATTTGGCCCAATGCTAATTAAAACTATGCCATGATTTCAATGAGATTATTCAAGAAATTGAAATTAATCTATTACAAAATGAGATTATGAACTAAGAATGTAGCAACAATTCAGTATTCTAACAATGCATGTGACTAGAAATTCAGGAAGGATTTTGAATGAGGAATGGGACTTCTTTTATAGACTGGGAGACTGTTCAGAATAGAAACTTTCCTTTTTGAAATAAAACAGATAGAAAATTCAGTTCAAATTAGAAATCTTTCTTTACAAGAAAACAATAAATTGTTATTCCCTTTTCTTTAACTGTTTTCTTTCTTTGATTTTAACAATTTTCTTTCTTTGATTTTAATTGTTTTCTTTCTCTTTAAAGCACTGTTAATTCAAAGTTTCCATTTCTGAATTGAAGAGAAGATTTTTGAGAGAATATTTAATTAAATAAATAAAGTATGACCTCATAAACATGTTTTTCTCAATTATCTTAATATTTAAATTCAATTTTTGAAATGAGGATATTTATTTAATAATTAAATATTATTTAATCCCTTTTCATGTGTTTTAGCTAAAAGGGGTGAATTTAATTTAATTAAAGTGCTAGGACTTTATAATTAAATTAATTCAATCATAGGGTTTTTTTAGCTAATTGATTGATATTTAGGAATTAAATATAATGTATGATTAATGCAGATTTAGGATTTTCTATATTTGACACTTAGGTCAAGTAGAGTCAGTCAAAACTCAGAATTGCCTAGTACAATAGGACTTTGATGATTTAGAAGAATGACAAATGCAACAAAATTGGTTAGGGTTGAAAGATGCCAATTTTGGGGTGTTACAGTACAGAGGTTTGATTACCCAGCCCGTGCTGGGTAAGATAGAGCAGTGGCGAGCTCAGCTAGATGATCTGGTTGCAGTGACATGGCGACCATGGAGGTTGACAAAGGACTGGGATGATGCCAGTGAGCATGTAATACCCCTCTAACCCTAATACAATTTTTGTGCTTTTTGAATTAAGTAACATCTTTAGATGTTTCCTTATAGCTTAGTACTTATAATAATTTCATCGGCTTGTACCTGAGAATTCTAATATCAGAAATATTATCTGTAGGTATCATTTATATTTGTGTTTGTCCCCATGATTGTATAAAGGACCTTCAATACCTTTCTGAACACAGTTAGTATGTTATGTGCTAGATGGATATAGATATATTCTTCTATTAAAGTTTCTTTTGATGAATCTTGTATGTCACTTAATGATTAGGATATTTATTAGGATTATGGTGATTTATTATTAGTATTGATTATTGACTAACCCAATGCTCAGATTCTAACCCTCATTATGATAATGTTACATTCTCTATGTCCGTGTGAGTGTGTGTGTGTATATATGCATGATGTTTTTTCATGATTCGGGATGAAGTCATAGTTACTCACATGGATGAGGTCCACATGATGTATCGATCCTAGTCATATGTTTGCAATGTCTTCTTTTATATGTACATCAATGCACATGTATTTCTTCTCTATGATGAAATCTTGCAAGTACTGGGCATTGAATTCACCTCGCTTCATGGGTCTGAGTGTGCCCCAAAATCCTCAATCATTATTGTTGTTACGGAGACAGTACCTGGTCCCACAAGACAAAGCCTAGTTCTGATCCCTTCTCCTGGGTTAGGTCTTTTTGGGAATTGTCCTTTGATTTTAGATTGATGTATTTTTATAGATGCTTAGTATTTGATCATTATGGATATTCATTATAGTCCCTAGGACTAGGTGAATATTGTTTTGTGGTTGGATTATCGGTTAGTAATAATTTGATGGTATTATAGAATTAAATATGTGGTAATAAGCCTTTTCTAAGTGTATTCATTAATGCATGATTATAATAATACTATTTGCATGGATATATATACACATAGGCATATGGGTGCACACATATGCATATGTCTATATATGACTATATAAATATGCTTATATAAATATTTTAATATATGTGTGTGTATTTATGTATTTATTTATTTATGTGCCTTTTTATTGTTAAGTAAGGAATTAATTATTATGTGAAATTATATTATTCCTTTAAAGGAGACAGTAACTAATATTTATCTAAGGTGAAAGCTAGAATAAAATAAAAATAATTTACCTTAAGCATGAAATTAAAATATAAGTAACAAAGGTGGTAGTTTAATTAAGGCATTCTCGGGAAAACTATCTACACAATAATCTATCTAAAAACTATTAAAGTTCAATCTAATAATCAGAAAATAGTTTTGGATGGTTGTATCGATTGAAACTTCCCATGCAACCAATCCTACAACATATTTATGGAAGGAGATGTAGAGATTAGAAGAGGAGGAAGAGAACGGGAAATTATTTACAAAGAACTATAGATCTAAAACTATGAGAAAGACTAGGGGAATCTTTTGGAGGATATCTTGTGGATTGGAAGGCTTGAGGAGAATAGGCTTGGCTGGAGTGGAATTGGAAGCAATTCAGAGGTATCTCCATAGGACTCTAGGTAGGATCTACCTAGAAAAGATAATCCTATTCATGTGGCTTCCATGCTTTGATGTGGTTGTTTTATTGTTTACTATGTGTGTGTGGTCAATGGAAATCTTTTGTATTATGTTGTCTGGTATGAATTAAATCATGAAAGTATACCTTATGAAGAATAATGTTTATCAACTATTGTTTATCTATTCCTCTTTATGGATGGTCACCTTAGAATGTATTGGCCTTTAGATAGACCCTCTTTCTGTTGTCGATTATGCAGACTTTTGTCTTGATTAGGATAATGTCTTCTGGTGGTCACCTTCTTTACCTTGCACCTAGTGGTAGGAATAAATAGCTATACCTTGAAGGTAGGATGGGTTTGAGGGTGGTTTTGGAAGGAGAAAAGAGGGATCTCAATTGGGTATCTCTCTGATTCTACTTTCTAGACCTCCATCTTACCCTTTTTTACCCGAGAGGCCAATCTGCAAGTTGTTGCCTCTGAGATGCACAGACTTTTCCCACCTGCGCAAAACTGGACACCGCCTGCGTAGGATGTGTGACCACCTACATAGAAAGAAACACCTACGTAGGTTGAACCACCTGTGCAGATTAGGTCACCACGTACACAGCTTAGGTCACCACCTGCGCAGCTTAGGGTTCCACCTGCGCAGGACTCTTCCAGATTAGTTTTTAGGGTTTTTGAAAGGGCTTAAGGTGTCATGTTGACCCCGGGTTGACCATAGGGGGTGTGTAAACTTGCAAGACACTTTATTTTCATATTATATTATGTTTATGATCATTTAGAAACTTTTCATAAGTTTTAGATAGTTTGGGAACCCAGATTAGGGTTGGGTGGTCTCAGTCTGATTTCAACCTTAGGGTTGAACATAAAATGTCACATTTAAGTATAAGCTACATAATTTTAATTCATTATACTTTAAGGTAAATTTTATATAATACCTTCTAGGATATTTGAGATTGGTTTTAGCCTCCTAGGAGTTCAAATAAAGATTCTAGATTTTGAAGGTTTTAGGAATTTTAGACTTAGCCAGATTTCAGGAATCAACATGTTTTCTACAATCTGATCTTGTTATGATGTTTTGTGGGTTGAGTTGGTACCAAAAGGAATTGGTTATATGGTTGTGTATAATACTTGATGATTGGTGCATTTTGATATCTTTTTATGTGTTATTTATCTTCTCGTATGATGGATTAGGGTTTAGGAATGTTCGGTGGATTAGGGGCAATCAATGATCTCCTAAACCCAATCCAATGATGTTAAGATGTTATGATTTGTGTTGGGTTGAAGTACTTGATGTAATTATGTGTTGTAAATCCCTTGTGATGCATTTTATGCAATGTGGTTGTGTTTTATCTATCTGTGTACTCGATTGTGGTTTAGGGTTGTCCAAAGGATTCAGGACAACTAGTACTTTCCTGAACTCAACTGTTTGATGTTGTGACATTGTTATGTCTTCCTATAGATTTTTATGTGGGTTTGTTATGCCCTTTTTGATGTTTTCTAAAGGTAGGGAACCTAAGAACACTAGGTGAGTAGCTCACAGTGGAGGCTTAGGCCCTAAGTGGGTAGTACCAGGATAACCCACTGTGGAGTTGATTAATCCAGTGATAACATTAATAATTTATGGGAAGGGAACTAAACATTAACTAAGATAAGCCTCAACCATGCTAGTAGTGCGGCTACGAATGGGAGTGGGAGAAGGTGTTGTTGCGATAGCACAATCGGATAGTCTCATCCCTATGAGAGATGTTCAGTTTCGCATGTTCCTACTTGGGGGTTGGGGCCCAGAGTGGCTGACCAAGGTAACCCAAGGGGTGAAGGCTATGCGATGACACTCACCTAGTGTGTCTTAGAGTTCCTACCAATGTGCTTTATGTCTTTGTTATCTTCTTGTGTTTTCTATTGTGTTATGTTTTGGGAAGGGCTACCATCACCTTAGGGGTATCTTAGTTGTTACCTGCTTGCGTGGACCTTGGTCTCTATCTCCTAGAATGGGGGAGTGTACTCTTTTTGGATCCACGTAGTTGGGTGATTAATATTTATTATATCGAGGTACTGTTCATGGTTAGATGGATGTTCTTAGCTCCTATTCTTTCTGGATTATCATTTTTGAAGACTTCTTATTGTATATGTAAAGATGTGCTTATGCATGTGCATTCTTGTAAAACAAATCTCTTGTAAATCATTGGATCATATGATATGATGTATATAAATGTAATTCAAAGAAATGTATAAGGGAATGGGTAGATCTAGGAAAAAGGAAAGGGAGAATATTATATGTTATTAATATGAAAATATAATTGTTTAGGGTATTTATTCATGTATCTTTTATTACTTTTGGTATCCAAGAAATGATCTTTGAATTAGTATGAAATAAGGTATTTACAAATGAATGTGCTATCTCTTTATGTGTGGTTGTGGAATAACTATTATGAGTTAATGAATCTATGAATAATTAGCTATAGAATTTAATATTGGATTATGGTTACTACGTTTCACAAATGCGTATGTGTATGCAATAAAAATCCTTGCAGTTGTACAACAAGTCAGAACATGCATATACAAGATATATCAAATAAATTAAAGCATGTAAAGAACTTGAAACACAACCAAATTCTCACTACAACCTCCGATGAGCTAAAACGAGTGCACCCAAGACTTGTTTGATTTGTTCTTAGAGATTTTGTGGGTGTGCTCTCCCAACACAATGCAATAAATCCCACTATGATGCAAGCTAGAAGATGGTGAAGGGATTGGGAGCAAGTATGAGGAACTTGCCCCAATCTTCACATGATAAAGATTGAGAATGAAATGGAAAATCTAGAATGAAGATGCAAGATGAAATAAACTAAGATTGATTTCCATTACCTAACATGTAATATCTAGATGATCTAATGCTCATAAGAAACTAAATAGAATGAAGACTAAAAAATGCTCAAGAAAATGCTCTAAAATGCAAATCACTATCTAGTTACTCTCACTAACTGCAAAATGAGGAGTGAGGCCTCCTTTTATGGATTTGCTTATGAAAATGGAGGGCTAGGATTAAGAGGTGGAAAATGAGTGGTTGAGATTAAAGGTTAGGTAGGGTTTTGGTGGGAGTGAAGGAGATTAAGAGGCAAAAGAAATGAGTGGGTAGGATTAAGTGGTTAAAGTGAGGAGTTGACTAAAATGGGTTTATTTACCTTTTAAGTGTGATTAGACTGAATTTAGCCAAAAGCAAGAAGAAGTAAGATTTTAATTTAATTTAATTTAATTTAAATGAGGTTTAGAAGAATTTTAGAGAAAATGGAGGGATTAAATAAATAAAATGTATTTAAAAAGAAATATGGAGGAAGCATATATTAAAATAAATTTTAATATATTAGGGATAGTATTTAAATTAAATTTAAATACAAGGTGATGAATTTATTTAATAAAATTAAATAAATAGTCGAATATAACAAATATAGTTAATCTATAAGAATTAACTATATTGTTATAGGCAATATTAATTAAATTAATATAAAAATGAAAAAGGACAATTTAGGGTGTCTACATTTTGCCCCTCTTTGATGTGGTGTCAAAATTGACATCTCATCAAAGAAGAGAAAAGAGGAAGATGCCCCAATCATGGAAGGATGAGAAAGGATGACGAGGAGGAATATATGGATGGATGATGCCCCCTCGAGAGGACATACGGTTTTGGAGAACACGAATGTGCTCTCGAAATGGATCAAGGGAGAGGGTGGAGGGAATAATTAAAAAAAGACCTCACTATGCAAAAATGCAATCTATCTAAAATGTAATGCAAATGAATTATGTAAAAATTGGGGAGCACAACCTAGATTTTGATATGGTACTTGACGATATGCACCTAGGTATAAGGAACCAAGATGACAAGGTGTCAAGTACGTGAGAAAAGAGATAATGATAAAATGATCAAGTACAAAAAAATACTAACACATACAAGCAATAAGCAAGCATGCACAACAAGCCAAAAGCAAACCAACATGTTGCCCCTAGGCAGCTAAAAACCAATTGATTGATCGATTGATGAAGGATGGCAAAGTTAACGATAAGAACAATGCACATCCAAGGGATTGGGAAGGATACATCTCATGATGATGATTGGATAAAAATTTGATCGATTAATTACCGACTGATTCAGATTAACATGAAGGCATGATTAAAGATTGATATGCCAGATTGCAGTGTTGGATTACATGTACTAGTATTGAGCATGATTGATTTTTATTGCAATTTTAAGAGTGTTTTTAATTTTTATAGATTTTTAATGGTTAATTATAGAGTTTTAAGATTTTTTAATTTTGTTATGATTTTTAAAGGATTTTTAATTTTTTATGAATTTTTGAAGGATTTTTAAACTTTTTAGAATTTTTTAAGATTTTTAAATTTTTTATAGATTTTTTAAGATTTTTAAAATTTTTATAGATTTTTTAAAAATTTAAAAATTTTATTTTGAAACAAAATAGGAGGGCAAAGTCAAGCCGCCCATCTAGCAATGAGTGGCTCCACCCCCGTGCAAGGCGAGCGCAGCCGCTCGTCCGTAGATGGGCAGCTCCGCCCCCACGGAAGGGTGGCGGCACAGCCGCCCGTCCATAGATGGCCTGCTCCGCCCCCACGGGCGGGCGGTGGCACAGCCGCCTGTCCATAGACGCGCGGCTCCGCCCACGGCGGGTGGAGGCATAGCCGCTCGTCCATAGACAGACGACTCTGCCCAAGGAGGCAGAGATAGATTTTTTTATTTTTTTTATGAATTTTTTCAGGATTATTTTATGATTTTTAGGATTTTTTAGACATTTTATGATTTTTACAATTTTTAAGAAATATGAGGGTCAATTGAGAAAAAATGAATTCTGAGGCTTCTTTTGAATATGAATTTATTTTTGGCCTCGCGGGGCGCTGCCCCTTGGATCCCGCAAGGGGCGTTGCCCCTTGACCCCATCTTGGGGACGCTGCCCCCAAACCCCCGTAGAAAAATCTGGGGAGCAACCGTGCCGAAAGAAAAGGGGATGGAGAGACCTCTGTGTCTGATTAGGCTTCATACAATAACATGGATTAGATAGAATAGGATGGGAAGAGAAATAGATTGAATTGGATGAGAAGAAGATTAGATGATAAAGATATTTGATAGGAAAGATGATGAACACCAAGGACAAGGGAGAGACAAGGTATATGGAAAGATGGAGAGGTAAATTGGGCAGGAGATGGATGGAATGGACAGGTAACGGTTGGATATGGAAGACTAGCAGGTGGGGGATATAGAGGGAAGATATCCAAGAACTAGGTATAATGTTACCACACTAAAGGTAGGAAAATGAAGGATGGGCAGGTGGGGGATAAAGGATGTATGAAAGGGTAGGATGACATGTAAGGGATGTGAGTGAAAGACTAGAGGGTGGGGAATAGGCAAAGTAGTATCCAAGGATAATGTTTCAAAATATGCCCCCATACTAGAGGTGGAAGGATGAAGGATGAAAAGATGGAGGATAAAGTCTATATGAGATGGATGGATAGCGTATAAGGCATATGTATGGAGGGGAGGAAGGCTTGTGTTGTCCAAAGCATGCATGGATATTTTAGTGCCTCTAGTTTGTATGAAGAGAAAAGGTAGGAGAGATGAAAAGGGATATGAGATGGAGGCTATGAATAGGATAGGGGATAATGATATGGAGGATAATAGATAATGTACAGAGGAAATGCATGGGATAACCAAGATCAAAGACATGGAAAGGAGGATGGACTTATATAAGATTATGAATGGTGGATGGATAATGACTAAGTAACATAAAGTATGTGGATGGAGAGAATGAATATGATAGGGAATATAAGATGAAGGATATGGATAGGATGTCAAGATCAAATAAGGATAAAGTGGATGAAGCTATGTAGGATAATGGATAGTGGATGGATAATGCATAAGGGATATCGAGGATGCAGACAATGGAGGGAATGAATATGATAGTCAAGATCAAAGATGAGAAAAGGAGGATTCACATATAGAGGATGAGGGATGTGGGATACTGTATATGGAAGGTATATTTGGTAGGATAGTAT
>MU224815.1:224812-235784 GCA_018584345.1 Thuja plicata | reverse complement strand
CTTTAGGCTTGAATTTAATTATTTGATTTCATGATTATTTGATCTTTTAATTTGATTTGATTTTTGTCCTCTTGATTTGATAAATGTCCATTTGATTTGATCCATTTGTTTTTGCATTGAGATGAGATTTTAAGGCATTTGGCTGAGATTTATAGTTTGAAATGCTTGAGATACACCTGGTCAATTTTAGGTGTCTACAAATGCCCCTCTTTGAATTGATGTGTGAAGCACATTAATTCAAAGAAAACTTGATGTCCTGAGCATTGATTTGATACTGATAAGCTGATTGACTGATACAAAAACCTGATATGAAACCCTGATAAAGTTTGAAATTTCAATGCCCCATATTTGATATAAGATATGAT
Source organism: Thuja plicata (assembly GCA_018584345.1). Lineage (NCBI taxonomy): Eukaryota > Viridiplantae > Streptophyta > Pinopsida > Cupressales > Cupressaceae > Thuja > Thuja plicata. The sequence continues at coordinate 235,419 of MU224815.1, read as the reverse complement.
GCAGAATCCCAGTTGGATGATATGATGATGCCCCCTCAAAAATGAAATCATATTGATCGTAGGTGTGAAAAAAAATTTGATGAGCTCTGCTGATAGAATAGATCCAAGATGATTGCATTTATGATAAACAATGATGCTGAAAGATGTCAACAAATGTCCCAGTGTGCAGACTATGCAGATTTGGTTTGACTGGGTCAAAAAAATCTCACAAAATAGGGTAAAATAGCTTAAATAGGTTGAAAAACCCAAATTTACTATTCATTTTCACTTTTTACTATTGATATTTTGCTCTGATCCTCTGACGATTGACAATGATGGTGGTCCCCATTTGAGAGCATAGGTTCAAGCGAGCACACCGATATCAGAGACCTCCTGACTACAGGCCTTCAGTGAGTGGTTCAAACTTTCCTAGTGCATTTATTGCTCTTTAAATAGCATTTGATACATGATTTTAATGCTTTTTAGATAAAATTTAGTGAAAAGCCATGTAGGATAGACAAAGTGCCTCTTAGGGCATAGAAAAGCCGCCTTCACATGTTGAAAATCTGCGTAGGAGAAATCCTTAGCCACGTAAGAATTAGGGAAAAATTTGTAACCCAAATAGAAAAGAGCCACTTAAAAACCCTAGTTTTTAAAGCCACTTATGATATGTAGAAAGCCATGAAGGACTTTAAAAGGCCACCTAATTAGTCAAGCGCCACTTCTGAGGTTTAAAGTGTCGCATTTAATGATTTAAATGCCGCAGAGCTTGAAAAGCCACGTACACTAATTAAAGTGCCGCCTACCATGAAGTTTGAAATTTGAGATAGAAAATAGATGAATTATTTTCAATCGATCATCCAGATAACTCAATTAGATTACAAGATAAAAAAATGTTTGTCCAAATTGTCACTTAGTGTGTAGGATATTAGAAAAGTCATAGTGATGAATGTTTGATAGGTCAATCAGAAGTGATTAAAAATGATTACAAATTGTCCTTGTGTCTCACAATATAGAAGTTAGGAGCAATAAGTTGATACGCTCAAGTTAGACCAAAGATAGATTTAATGTGTTTTGATTGATGTAGAATGGTTCACCAAGAGAAAGACTAATATGATTCACTTTATTTCAAAATGTAGGAACATTACCATAAGTTGAGGATACGGGGTGTAGCATCATGGATTTTCAATTTGGTTGATGAGCTTACAGTGCTTGAGCAATGAACTATCGAGACATGTCTAAATTTTCTTCTAGATCTCCCTCATTTTTAGTTGAATCAAGGTCTTTTGATAGCTATGGCAGAGTGATGGCACTCTGACCATAATAAATTTCATCTACCCCTCGGTGAGATGACTATCATGGCCGAGGATGTTTATAGATTATTGAGGATCCTGACTCATGGAGAGTGGGTGTATTATGATTTAGTGTATGATAGCACTGTATGCAGATGGGTGTTTGGAGATAACACCATTGTAGATGATTGCATTACTTGGGCACAGTTTGCCTCTTTTCCCACTTTACTAGCATTGTTAGGAGCTATGATTGGAGGATTACTTCTTCCAGATAGGAGAGGACATGCTTTGCAGTTAGATGGGGCTGGATATTGGAGGATTTGATTTTGCATCCTCAAAGATTTGATTGGGGTTCTTGTGTTTTAGCACAGTTATATTATGATTCGCATGAGCTTGTTTATAGGTGCAGTGTAGCTCTTTCTGCAGGTGCAGTGATATTACAGTTATGGATCTGGGAGCATATCCCTATTACGAGACCAATTTCAGCATGAGTGCGGGTCCATGGATATCTATATGCATTTTTGTATGATGGCATGGTTGTCCAGCATCGTTTGGGCAAGGTTGAATTTTGGAGACATACTATAGATCATATAGATTAGGTTGTATGGAGACCATATTTGTAGTGTGATAGTTGGCGAGAGGATGATGATGATTTACCATATATGTTTTCTCCTTGGTGGATGATTGATCGATTACCTTTAGTTATTGAGAGATTTTTCTTTGGGAGAGTACTCCATCAGTTCGACCGTGTTCAGGACATTGTTAGGAATAAGGTGTCTCAACCTTGGATAATTTCTATTCTTATTATTTGTTTTGTAAAATGTATTTCTTGCAAATAATGTAATTAAGTGTGAGTGTACATGTCTAGTTGGCATGTTGATGTGTCAGCATCTTGGTATTGTGTGTAAGGCGATCATGGCTGAAATGGTTATGATGGATTCCTATGACACATAAGAGCTATTTCTAGAAGGTTCTATGATGGGTGAAGACATGCAATGACATGTACCAACTGATAAAGTTGAGTACTGTACACTCTTCCACAATTTTTTTAGGGTTCCTATTTTCTCAGAGAATGGTAAAACCCTAATGCGGCTATCTTTGGAAGTTGCCCTAAAAAGGAAAGCGCATGATATAAGAATGTTTTAGGGTTGCAGACAGATATAGAAAAAGATTGTATTGTTGGTATGATCTTGAGCTATTGGATTAGTCTGTGTGTTTCAATTGTCTCCTAAAATAACTTGCATTGCAAGTGTGTTGTAATCGTTGTGTTGAAGATAATACATTGTGCAGGTTTTAGAGTGCTGGGGTTTTTTACCGAAAGGTTTTCCCCAAGGTAAATCTTTGTGTCATTCTCTATTTTCTATATGCATGGTATATGGCTGCAATATCATTGTTAAAGTAGTTAACGAATCTGAAATTGTAAGGATTTAAAAAAATGTGCACAATACTTTCCTTTAGAGATTAGTGTAGGAAGCTATTTCTGCACCTGATTTTCCTTACAAGTGGTATCAGAGCCTGATCAACTTTTGATCCTAGTTGTTGGGTAGGGTTTTTTGAGCTAATATCAAGTTGAGTGGGAGCTTTTTGTGCAGAGAATTCTGAATCTTATTTGCAGATTGAGATGGCAAGTTCCTCATACAGTAGAATGGAGGTGGAGAAATTTAATGGCACTAATTTTGAGTTGTGGAAACTCAAGATGGAACACATGCTTGAAGACCATGATCTATGGGAGGATACTTCACTTGATGTGATACCTACAATGATATCTCAAGCGGATTGGGAGAGAAAGGATCAGAAGGCTAAGGGTCTCATCAGACTCTATCTAGCAGAAGTCATTCTTCTGAATGTTCCTGATAAGACTACTACAAATTCTTTGTGGAAATAGCTTGGGTCTGTGTATCAAGCCAAATCTCTGGTGAATAAGTTGTTCCTGAGAAATAAGTTGTATTCTTTAAGAATGGAGGAAGGTGGATCCATAACTAATCATCTCAACGCATTCAATTTATTGATTGCACAGTTGGCATCATCCAATGCCAAGATCGAGGAGGAGGATCAATGTATGACCCTGCTTTGTTCCTTTCTAGATTCATGGGACCATCTTGTGATGGCTCTCAGAAGTACTATATTCACATTCCATATGGATGATGTGGTGTCTTCACTGCTATCTGACGAGATGCGAAGAAAGACTTAAGATTCGTCTAAGGAAGCCCTTGCTGTTCATGGGAGATCCAATGAAAAAGGAAAGCATAATGACAATAAGTCAAAGAAGGGAAGATCCAAATCTCGTGGGAGTTCTAAGATTCCTAGAAATTCCAAGGTGAAATGTTGGAACTGTGATAAATCTGGGCACTTCTGGAGGGACTGCAAAGAACCGAAGAAGAAGAAGAAGAAAGGCTTAGATTTAGCTTCTGAAAAATCTCAAGAAGATGGAGATGCTTTTATTGCAGCTTTGGTAGCCCATGCATCTGATGATGTGTGGTTGGTAGACTCAGGTGCTTCTTTTCACTTGACCTCTCATCAAAACTTGTTCTCAAAATATGAAGAGTTTGATGGTGGAAAGGTGTACTTGGGTGATGATTCTCACCTAAAGATAGTTGGACGCGGAAGGGTCACATCAGATTTCCTGATGGATGAACAAAGGGAATCAATGAAGTTATGCACATTCTAGGTTTGGAACGACACCTATTATCTCTAAGTATGCTGAATGATGTAGGTGTGCAAGTTGTTTTTTTGAAAGATGGATGCAAGAGATGAGAGGTTTTATGGTGCTCGCTAAAGGTACTAGGAGAGGTACTTTGTTTTAGCTTGATGCATGCATTGCTCAGTGCAATTTTTACTCTATTTCAAAGAAGAGAGTGGCTATCACTTCATCCCCACCATCTAAATGAGTAGTAAAGAAGACTATGGAAATGGGTTCTGACGACAATGCAGTAAGTGTACCTAAGGGTACAAACACTTTGGAAGGCAAGCTTCCTATAGAAAAGACAATGTTGTGGCATATGAGATTTGGTCACATTGGTGAGAAGGCTCTTAGGACCTTGAAAAATAAAAATCTCATCGAGGGGCTAAATGATTGTAATCTCAAATTTGATTTCTATGAACACTGTTTTTATGGTAAGCAAAATCTTGTTCGGTTCTACTCCAATTCTCACAAGTCTTCTAGACTTTTAGATCTTATTCATTCTAATGTATTTGGTCCTGTAAAAGTTCCTTCTATCTCCAGTTCTATATATTTTGTATCTTTTATAGATGATTATAGTAGAAGGACTTGGATATATTTCCTAAAAATTAAGACACAGGTTTTCAGTCGGTTCAAGGAATTTAAGGCTCTTGTGGAGAATCAAACTGGTAAAAGAATCAAGTGTGTGAGAACTGATAATGGTGGTGAGTTTTGTTCCATAGAGTTTGAAGAGTTTTGTAAAGAACAAGGAATCGAGAGACATAAGACAACTCCTTACACCCTGCAACAAAATGGAGTTGCAGAGAGAATGAATAGGACACTGATGGAGAAGGCTAGGAGTATGCTTAGTGGAGTTGGTTTAGCACAAAGGTTTTGGGCCAAAGCTATGGCCACTGCTTGCTATCTGGTTAATAGATCTCCTACATAAACTCTTGTTGGTAAGACACCCATGGAGGTATGGTCTGGTAAGAAGCCTTCAATTAGACATCTTTGTGTTTTTGGTTGTGAAGCTTATATACATAGTCCAAAGGAGAAAAGGTCTAAGTTGGAAAATAAAGCTATCAAATGTATTTTCATCTAATAAAGTGTTGGTGTGAAAGGATACAAGCTTTGGGATCCTGTGACTAGTAAGGTGTTGCATAGTAGAAATGTTATTTTCAAAGAGCTAACATCTTCTCCTATTGTGCTACAACCAGATGAAAAAGAAAAGGAAAAAGATATTGTTCAATTTCCTCCTACCCCTGAGAAGATTGAATAGAGAGACCATGTTGGGTCTAATAATGAGGAGAGCTCTAGCAGCTACGATAGTTCAGAAGAAGAGGAAGAAAAACCTCAACCTCAACCCTTGAGGAGATCCACAAGAGAAAGAAAGCAACCAGAAAGGTTTGGTTATTCTATGTTATATTCTAGTTGTGCTTTTGCTTTGATTACTAACACCGATGAGCCTAGATCTGTGAAAGAGGTTTTGGGCATGGAAGATGCAGGTTCTTGGATTGAGGCTATGGATGATGAGATGGCTTCATTGGAGAAAAATAAAACTTGGGACCTTGTACCTTTGCCTAAAGGGAGAAAATTTGTTGGCTGTAAATGGGTGTTCAAGAAGAAATTATGTGTAGATGGTAGTGTTGAAAGGTACAAAGCTAGATTGGTTGCAAAGGGGTATTCACAGGTAGAGGGAATAGATTATGGTGAAATATTCTCTCCTATTGCAAAGTTGACATTCATTAGATTTCTATTATCTCTTGCTGCATCATATGATTTAGAGATAGAAGAGATGGATGTGAAGACAACTTTCCTTCATGGTGATTTGGAAGAAGAGATTTATATGTCACAGCCTGGGCACTACATTGTTAAAGGTAAAGAATCCTTAGTTTGCAGATTAAAGAAATCTCTATATGGTTTGAAGCAATCTCCTAGGATGTGGTACCTTAATTTTGATGCCTTTGTGTTGTCAATTGGATTTGTAAGATCAAAATCAGATCATTGTGTTTATTTCAGAGTTGAAAATGATTGCCTTCTTATTGTTGCATTATATGTTGATGATATGTTGATGTTTGGGAAGGGTAAGGGTATGATTTCTGATTTTAAATCTCAGTTGTCAGCACAGTTTGAGATGAAAGACCTTGGGGAAGAAAGGTACATATTGTGTATGGAAAATAGTAGAGATAGGTCTAATAGAAAACTTTGGTTGAGTCAGAGTAAGTATGTAAAGTCTATGTTGGATAGGTTCAGCATGGAAAATTGTAGACCACTATGTGTTCCTATTTCAGTGGGAACAAAGTTATCTATAGATGATTGTCCAAAGTCTCCTAGTGAGGTGGAGGACATGATTAGAGTACCTTATGCTAGTGTAGTTGGCAGTCTTGTGTATGCTATGGTCTTTACTAGACCAGACATTGCCCAAGCAGTGAGAGTCCTGAGTCAGTTTATGGCTAACCCTAGACGGGTACATTGGGATGTAGTTAAGTGAGTATTCAAATATTTGAGGGGTACATCATATTACTCCATATGTTACCATGGTAACTCTTCTAGATCTCCATATTCAGTTTGTATTCATGGGTTTGTGGATTCAAATTGGGTAGGTGATATTAACAGCAGGATATCCACCAGTGCTTATGTGTTCACTATGTTTGGTGGTGCCATCAGTTGGATGAGTAAGTGACATCATGTGGTTGCTTTGTCCACTATAGAAGCTGAGTACATGGCTGCTACTCATGCTTGTAAGGAAGCCATTTGGATTAGGAGATTGTGTTCTAATGTTGGTGTTGATGTAGAACATATTACTATTTGGTGTGACAGTCAGAGCGCTATTTGAATTGCAAAGAATCCAACTTTCCATGCTAGAACGAAGCATAGTGATGTGCAGTTTCACTTTGTGAGAGATATGGTGGAAGATGGAAAGGTAAATTTGGAGAAGGTAGATACTATGAAGAATGTTGCAGATGTATTAATGAAACCAGTGGGCACTATGAAGTTTAGATGGTGTTAAGAGTCTATGGGACTTTTGTCCTATAGCGGTTAGTTCCTATTATGTTCCTATTTCTCTTACAAGGTGTTCGACAAGTGGGAGAATGTTAGGAATAAGGTGTCACAACCTTGGATAATTCCTATTCTTATTATTTGTTTTGTAAAATGTATTTCTTGCAAATAATGTAATTAAGTGTGAGTGTACATGTCTAGTTGGCATGTTGATGTGTCACTCCACTTTATGTGTCGGCATCTTGGTATTGTGTGTAAGGAGATCATGGCTGAAATGGTTATGATGGATTCTTATGACATGTAAGAGCTATTTCTAGAAGGTTCTATGATGGGTGAAGACATGAAATGACATGTGGCAACTAATAAAGTTGAGTACTATACACTCTTCCACAATTGTGGGGTTTGGGGCATTGCCCCAAAAAAAAATTTAGGGTTCCTATTTTCTCAGAGAATGGTAAAACCCTAGTGCGGCTATCTTTGGAAGTTACCCTAAAAAGGAAAGTGCATGATATAAGCATTTTTTACGATTGCAGATAGATATAGAAAAAGAGTGTATTGTTGGTATGATCTTGAGCTACTAGATTAGTCTGTGTGTGTCAATTGTCTTCTAAAAGAACTTGCATTGCAAGTGTGTTTTAACCATTGTGTTGAAGATAATACATTGTGCAAGTTTTAGAGTGCTGGGTTTTTTTACTGAAAGGTTTTCCCCAGGGTAAATCTTTGTGTCATTCTCTATTTTTTGTAGGCATGGTATATGGCTGCAATATCATTGTTAAAGTAGTTAACGAATCTAAAATTGTAAGGATTTAAAAGAATTTGCACAATACTTTCCTTTAGAGATTAGTGTAGGAAGCTATTTTCACACCTGAGTTTCCTTACAGACATGCCGCAGGGTATGGCTCTTTATGCCAGGGTACAAGTCGAGAGATCGATGTGGGGGGCACAGGTGGACTATTAGTTGGCCTTTTTGCAGATTGATCAGTTAGGTTATGTCATGTGGGATATGATGACACATGTTGGAGATGTAGGGATGTCAGCTAAGTATCAAGAGTGGTTCATGAGACATCATTTTGTCTGATTCACAGATCAAGCAGAGCCCATTCTCGATGTGTATGAGCTCTCAGATGATGATGGAAATGATGGTGATGATGGGGATGATGGCAAGAGACCTTGTAGATGTAGGTTTCAGAGGGCACCTAGGGCTCCTTGAGTATAGAAAGTTGCAGGACCTCAGATGAGAGGTGGACATGTTAGAGGTCAAGGTGGCAGATTCAGGAAGCCTAGGTAGAGATTAGCATGTGTACAGGTACCTCAGGGTTAATCTCCTTTGATATTTTTTGTAGATTGGGATAGACATAGACACAGACATGTCCAAGTGGCCGGACAAGTTCCAGTGCATGGATAGATTCCATAGGTTGATCCACAAAGTAGCATGGCACCGGTGATACCTCAGGTTCCATTAGCGCCATAGGAACCACAGGCTTCTTTAGCATCATAGGAACCTCTAGTTCCTCCCATTGTGGATGGTTTAGTGCAGGATGTTCAGGGTTTATAGGTAGGGATGACTATAGTGACTTCTTGATTAGATCAGGTTTCTACTATGTTGCAGTAGTTTCTGACTACTCTAGCTCAGTTACCTACCAGTGTGAGCATGAGTCAAGCACCTCCTAGTACACAGGATAAAGTAGGTGATAGGGATCCTGATGGTGCAAGGGTTTCAGGCACAGGTATAGCTAGAGATGGATCAGGTGCCCCTACTGGATCATGAGACAAATTTGGGAGCATGATATCTTGATATGGCATAGATGATGTATCATATGCATTTTTTGAGGACTTTGATGTATGGATCATTTTTTGATGTACCTTTGATGTAGTAATTTATGTTATAGAAATTTGATGATGGACATCTATCTATGATGATATTTGATTCCTCCTTTGATGATGTTATGAGATTTCCTTTTATGCATATCTACATGTTTCTATGGTGCATTTATTTCTATTATGCTATGGATGCAATGTCTTAGAGTAGGACATAGATAAATGGATGCAAATGATGTTAATGCAACTTATGTCTACATGATTTTATGATTTAACCATGTATGGATTATGCAATACAATGGATGCAATACTTAGTGCTATGATAAATGAATGCAACTGTCTTTTTGATTTTTGGATGTATGCAATTTAACTTATGATATGAAATTCTAAATGATACAGATAAATGGATAATGATTAATTTGTCTTTTCTTTTCTTTTCACTTGATATGAATATGTAATGAATAATTATTAATGAGTATGAATGCAAAGGAAAATCTCATATTGATGACTTGAAACCATTAAATTTGATGAAGTGCTGTCAACTTTTATCCCCCCCCCCTTGAACTTGGAAAATTGCTAGAAAGGCAAGCCATTTGAAAACTAATTTGGAGAAAGAAAATTAATCTAACATGAAGATGCAATTAATCTAACATGAAGATGAAATTAATCTAAAATGCAAATGCAATGCAACTAACTGTCCTTGAGGTTTGTGAAAGAAATGCAAACTGAGATATATTTTCATCATAGAGCATTGTGGAACTAGGAGTCAATATAATCCTTACTGGTGCCACTGCGACCATAAGAATATGAATATGAATTTCTCTCTTGTGGTAAACCTTTCTACCAAACCAAGTACAACCCTCACTAGTTGAATTACCAACTATGAGAGTATGAATACCAGTTTAATCAAATTCAATGTTGCAAGTGGATGTTGGTATTAAGATATGAAAAATCTAAATAGCCAAGGTATCCTTTTGCATGAACAAACAAAGGTTAACCCTCCTTCCCATATGAATGACCTCTATGGTTCTTTGATGACCATGTCCTTAGAATAATTCATGCAAGTTAAAGAATCTTCCTCAAAATAGTCACTCAGAAGCTTAAGAAAACATCATCTCTCTATCATTGGAAATCTAGCCAAAACATCATTGATTATCTAAAACAAACATGACTCGAAAAAGTCAATGAAAAATTCATAAAAAATTCCAAGTGTTTGTGAAATGTCAAGATTTTCAAATAAAAATTCCAAATAGTCTGATCATTTAGGGGGTGTCAATTTTTAATCCTGATAAAATAAGTCAATGAAACTCAAGGATCATGTTATGCGATCAAACTATTTATGGTTGAACAATGATATTTATCAAAGGTTCCAAAAATCTCTCTTCTGAATCTAAAAATCTACTTCTGATGTGTGACCAAGATGTTGCACTATTGAATCCGGTTGGTACCAAAAACTTATGATGCATTCCCCAAAGTGAAAAATGTGATCAATGTGAAACTTAGGGCAACTAAACCTAGAATGTGATAAATATGCAGCTCTGAGACTTTATTAGGATGATGCACAAATGATGGATGCAATGAGGATATGGACAAGTGAGATGAAGAAACACAATACATACAAATGCAACTAGGAAAGACCTAAGGGACGAAAGGCACCTGTTTCTAGGTTTTCACTTCTTGGGATTATTGTTATTTTTCTCTTTTTGCTACCAAGGTGCCTATTGCTAGGTTTTCACCAAGGCACTTTTTTCTCTTTTTCAAATGTTTTTGGTTTTTGAACTTTCTGATTTTTATTTTTTTTTTGATCTTTTCTCATTTTTTTTGGTATTTTTGAATTTTTCCATGTACAAAGGTGATGC
>MU224815.1:211094-224721 GCA_018584345.1 Thuja plicata | reverse complement strand
GACCAAGCCAATTTGCTTCCCACTTTCCTTTCTTTTCTCTATCAACCTGATTTTTTGGATTTTCTCTCAATACTAGATCTCCTACTTGAAAGGTTCTTGGTTTGATATGCTTGTTATAGTTCCTTGAAATGTGATTCTAATACACTTTCAAATGATCATAGGCTTGAGTTTGATGTTCCTCCAACAATTCCAATTGTTGAAGTCAGGCAACTCTATAATCTTCATCCGTTATTAATCCATGCAATGAAACTCTTAGGGATGGTATTTCAACTTCTAAAGATAGAATAGCTTCGGCCCCATAAACCAATGAAAAAGGTGTACCTCCTGTCAGGGTTTGAATACTAGTCCTATAGGATCATAATTTTGGATTGATTTGAAGATGCCAATCCTTTCCTGATTTGCCAATGGATCTCTTAAGGATTTTAAGGATGTTCTTGTTGGTAGCTTCTGCTTGTCCATTACCTTGGGGATAGTAAATGGCTGAAGAGTGATGTGTAATATGGAATGTGTCACAAAGTTCATCAACATCTTTGTTCTTAAACTATTTTCCATTATCCCTGATGATGGCATGAGGAATGCCATATCTGCAAATGATATGATGTAGGATAAACATGGAAATTTGCTTCCCTGTTGTAGTTGATAAAGGGACAGCCTCAACCCATTTAGTGAAGTACTTTGTTGTCGTGATTATATACTTGTGTCCATTTGAAAAGGGTGGATGAATCATGCCAATCAAATAAAAACCCCATTGATAGAATGGCCATGGTGTGACAAAAGGGTGTAATTATTGTGTTGGTGCATGGATCAGATCTCCATGGTATTGACATTTTGCACAAACTTTGACATATCGACAAGCATCTCTTTCTAAGGTTTTCCAAAAGTACCCCATACGTAGGATTTTCTTAGCTAGGTTTAAACCACTTGAATGTGACCCAAAAATCCCCTCATGTACGTCTTTTAAAGCTAATTTGGATTCATATTCCTCTAGACATCTAAGGAGCATTCTGTCAAGACCTTTACGATACAATGTGTTAGAAAGGATGATATAACGGGCCACTTATCTTATGAAATTTCACTTTTGAGCACAGGTTTGGTCGATAGGTAGGGTTTGCTCCTTTAGGTAGGCATAGATGGGTCCATACCATGGTAAGTCATGTCCATTTAAAAGGGCAATAATTTGGGTATCAGGGAAGTCAAATTTTGGTTTAACCAATTCTTCCACCAAGAACTCATACTTTTCATTTTGATCAAGCATTTGAAGTAAAGATGCCAAAGTAGCCATTGCATCTGCTGCTCTATTCTTATCTCTTGGAATTTGTTCAAAGGTAATCAAAGAAAATTACTTCTTCCAATTATCCACCAATTTCTTGTAAGGCATTTTTTTTCATCCTTAGTGTTATATTCATCATTAACTTGATTAATGACTAATTGAGAGTCCCCGTAGACTTGTAATTCTATGACATTCCATTCCAAGGCCATCTTGATTCCTATGACCAAAGCTTCATACTCTACTATTTAATTGGTGCAAGGGAACAATAACTTGTAAGATTTTGGGATTGTGTAACCTTGTGGTGTAATCAAAAGAATGCCTGCTCCACTACCATTTTGGGTATACGATCCATCAAAGTATAAAGTCCATGTCTTAGCTTCTACATTCACAATTTTAGAATCTAGGAATTCCACTTGCATAGGATGTGTAGATTCTTGAGGATATTTAGCCAATTGATCAGCTATAACTTGACCTTTGATAGCTTTCCTATCAACATATTCAATGTCAAATTCACTAAGTACCGTGATCCACTTTGCAATCCTTCTAGTTAAAGCTGTTTTGCTAAGTAAGTATTTTAAGGGATCAATCTTGGCTATGAGCTTCACCTTATGCAACAACATATAATTTCTTAACTTTTGAGAGGAAAATACCACTGCTAGCCAAGCCCTTTCCATGAAGCTATAGTTTAACTCATACTTGATCAATGTTCTACTCAGGTAGTAGATAGCTCTTTCTTTTCCCTCATCATCCTCTTGTGCCAATAAGACTCCTAAAGATCTTTCTATTGCTGAAATATAGAGTAACAAAGGTTTTTCTTGAATTGGTGACATTAAGATAGGTGGATTCATCAAGTATGTTTTCAACAATGTGAAGGCTTTATCACACTCCTCATCCCATGTGAAGATGGTGTCCTTACGTAGTAATATGGTGAAAGAATGACATTTTTCTACCAATTGTGAAATGAACCTCCTTATAGATTGAAGCCTTCCTTGAAGTGATCTCATTTGACTAATATTCTTTGGAATGTCCATGTCCATTTTTTCTTGTACCTTTTTAGGATCTACTTCAATGTCTTTTGTTGAAACAATGTACCCTAGAAGTTTTCCAGATTGTACTCCAAAAGCACATTTCTTTTAGTTGAGTCTTACTTTGAATTGTTTTAGCCTTTTGAAAATATTTTCAAGTATGGATAAATGATCTTTTCTTTTATGTGACTTAGCTAGAATGTCATCCACATAATCTTCCATAAAGGTGTGCATCATGTCATGGAAAATTGTAGTCATAGCTCTTTGATAAGTGGCTCTGGCATTTTTGAGGCCGAAGGGCATTACATTCCAAGAAAAGGTACCCCATGGGCATGTAAAGGCTATCTTCTCTTGATCCTTAGGTGCAATGCAAATTTGATTATACCCACTAAATCCATCCATAAGTGAAAACATAGAATGACCTACAATGAGATCCACAATAGCATCAATGTTAGGTAATGGAAAGTCATCTTTCAGACAAGCAAGGTTTGAATCTTTTAAATCTATGCAAAATCTTATGGTTTTATCATGTTTGGTAACTGGTAAAATGTTGGAGATCCATTCGGCATATGCTATTACTCTTATAAATCCTGCCTTTTGTAATTTCTCCTATTCTTCTTTGACTAAAAGGGCTACATGTGGATGCATTTTTCTCAACTTCTGCTTGACGGGCTTAACCCCTGGTTTCACATGTAAGTGATGCATTATGAAACTTGGATCCAATCTGGGCATATCAGCATATGACCATGCAAAGTTGATTTGTTTTTCTTGAAAGAATGCCATGAATTATTCTCTCTTTGAAGGACTCAAAGATGCTTCTAAGTGAATGAATTTAGGATCCTCTTTTGTTCCAATGTTAACCTTTTATATGGGTTCAATAAGTATAGGTGATCTTTCATCTTTATGATCTGGTAAGGTGTCTAACCTCTCTCCCTTAGGTGCCATAGTTGGGTTTTCACCTTCGAAAACATCCTTTATTTTTACTTTTTTTGGGTCTAGCACTACCACATGGTGGTTTTCACCACTAGACCTCATTTTTTTGTATATTTTCTGTTCATTTTTTGGATTAAGAGGTTGAAAACCTGCCCCTATCATCATGTCTAGAGTAAATTCATTGGTGGAAGAATTGGGTTCAACTGCATTGAGGTATAAGGCCATTGCATTATCATTTGGGAAGTAGAGTAAGTCATTTGGCTCAGAAACATCCCAATCAATAAGTTCAGGATGCATTAAGGACAAGGATTCATTGGATGGGCTTTCATTTGAAGGAGTTAAGGACATGACTTTGTTTGATGGTTCATAAATTGTATCATCATGGTCTATGACATGTGCTTCTTCAAGATGGTCCATGGAAGAAGGATCAAAATCTTCTCCATCAAAGTCCTCTAAGATTTCTATGGGAAAGAAAGCATGTGGATTAAACACTAGGTTAGAATCTCCCACCCAAAAAGGTACCCAAGGTTCACCTACCCATTGAGTGAAAGGAGGTTCTTGTTCTACATTGAACTATTGAGGTTCACTTGATGTTTGAGTTTAATTTGAACTTTGAGCCACATGTTCTTGATTCTCAACTTTAGGAGGAGTTGCATAAGTGTGAATAGTATCAACCTCTATGTCATGACAAGAATCTTCAAATAATGAATCCCACTCATAATCCCTAGAATAATCTTCACTTTCAGAACCTACCATATGGATATGTGTACAAAAATCATGCATGGGACTTGAACTTTCTCCTTTATGCTGAAAACCTATGCTGGCTTTTTCTTCTTTTGCTCTCCAAAATGGTTCAATAGGTTCTAACAACCCTCTATGTCAAACTCCTAGGGGTCCTCTTCCCTTATACCCCATTTTTTTCATGATATCAAATCCTTTTCCATATTGATCAGTTTGGATATTGATATGTTGCACCCTTTCATTGGAATTAGCTGAGTTATCATCCTCTTTATAAAGCCATTATAATACCCCATTATCTTTGTTGTCCATTTCTTGTTTGTCACATTCCCTTACAAAGTGGGAATTGTATTTATGAGATTGATGATCTTTGAATGGCTTCCCATGTGTCCTTTGAGATTTAGGTAAATCAAATAGGGAAACAAAATATTCCCCTACCCCTTTTCAATTAATTTTGCATTGTTACTCAAATTGATTCATTAGGTTACTCATCTTTTCATAATGATATTTCTTAGTTTGTTCTCTCTCCTCCTTAGTGGGTTTCAAAGTTTCCATTCTCAATGTTGAAGTTTGAACTAAATTATCCTTTGAATTTGAACCCTCATAACTCATCTTTTTTTTTCCCTTACTCGATGTAGTTGAGTTAGTTTGAATAGGGTTAGAAGTTGATGTGGCATTTGATGTTGAGTTTGGACTTTCATCTTTAGCTTCTTCCATGGTAATATCAGGGATAATTCTTACCCTATTATGAGGAATATACAATTCATGACTTGTCTTTAAAGCATTGCAATATTGGAAAGGGTTTGAATCTCCCCCATTTGTGATCTCTTCCCCCATGTATGGAAATTTGATGCATTGGTGATATGTAGAAGGTAGCGCTTGCATTTTATGTATCCATGGCCTTCCTGACAATATGTTGTAGGTCAATTTAATATCAAGCACCTAACATATGGCATCCTTCTTGATAGGTCCCACTTGAATTGGTAGAATGATCATACCCTTTAAATATCTTTCCTCCTCATCATAAGCCTTAATAGTGATTTGCTTCTTTGGATCAATGGAAGACTTGAATAACCCTAATGAATTGACAAGGTTTAAAGTGAAAATATTTAGACCAGCTCCACCAAGTCTATGAGAACACTCTTGACCCTATGTCTTTGGATTAATACCTCTATATGCAAGGGTAATTTTTGAGGATGTGTGATAGACATGTCATCTTTCTCTAAAAAGGAAAGACAATGAGGGGCTATGAGATGCCCTACCATGTTATTAAATTTGTCTTCCTCCAAGTTTATAGGAATCATGGTCTCACACAAGGCCTTTTCCAGGATCTCCTTGTGATTGGGAGATAATTTCAATAACTCCAAAATTGATATTTGTGCTGGAGTCTTTTGTAATTGATCCACCAAGCTATAAGGCTTTGTTGTGGGTGTTGTTTGTTTAGCCAAAATAGTTGGTATTTTAGGGCCAATAGTAATAGGAGTAACCCCTTGTAGGGTAACCTTTGAGGCTTTCCCCCTTGTGATGACATTAGTGAACCCTTGAACAGGTTGATCTTTGATCATAACAACATTGATAGTATTTTCATAAGTATGAGCAAAGTTAACATTATGATTGCTTCTTGCATTATTTGTACTATTTCCTCCATTGTTTGAGTTGGAAGATTCTCCCTTTTCATGTTTATAGAAAGGAGTTTTAAAGGTTGTGTGATCTTCATTAGTTTGAGGGCCATCCACTTTTATTACACCATTGTCTATGAGATCTTGTACCACATGTTTGAGATGCAAGCAATCATTCATCTTATGTCCCCTATTTCGATGATAGTCACAATGGTTATTCTCATTCCACCAGTTTGGCTTGATGTGAGGTTCATATGGTTGAGCCTTTGGTAGGTCAATAAGTTTATTCTCAATAAGTGTCCTTAATGCATTCTCTAATTGTTCACCCAAGTTAGTGAATGTCCTTTTGGGTGTAGGTGCAAAGAAAGGTTTAGGCTTGGGAGTCCCTTGATTATTCCCAAAGTTGTTATTAGTGTTGTTGTTTTTGTTGAAGGGCACCTTGGGTGCCTAATTCACATTATTGGCTTGAGCTGAGTTTTGAGTGAGATTAAAAGGGGTATCCTTTAAAGTGTTAGCCTCTACCACTCCATCGTTAACCACTCCTTTATTGTTTTTATTCTTCATCCAATATCGATTGTTGTTGTTGGAATTTTTATTTTGATTAGTGTTGGAGGTATTGTTGTTGTTGTTATTCTTGTTATCTTTGTAAAGTTTGATTTCTCCACTTTTTATCAATACCTCTTCTGTTGTTACCCCATTCTCAATTAGGTCTTGGAATTATCTAGGCCATTGTAGCCTTAATCAATAGTTCATTTCATGATTCAAGCTATTTACAAAAATATTCATCTTTTCCTTTTTGGGTACACTTCGAGGGTATCTAGCAAAGACAACTCTCTATCTTTGTAGGAAAAGTAGGAATCCCTCTCCTTCTCTTTGTTTGGTGTTGCATAGATTAAGCATTGTAACCTCATGTTTGATGTTATAGGAATAGTGAGTTACAAACTTAGAGGCCAATTCCTCAAAGGTTTGAATGCCGAAGGGTAACTTTGAAAACCACTCCATTTCCATACCTCCCAAACTTCTAGGGAATAACCTCATAAGGTAAGTTGTGTCATGCTTGAACTCTAGACTTAGGGCACAAAATTCCCTTAAGTGATCTTGAGGATCATATGTTCCTTCATATTTTTCATATTTAGGATAAATATCATTTGCTGGAAATGGTATCATGATTAAAGACTTATCAAATGGAAATGGACACAAAGCTTCGATAGAAAAGGGTTTAGGAGCCCCACTTTGTTTTATTGTGTCCAATTGCATCTGGAAAAGTTGGAATTGTTTTTTCATGATGTCAATGCGATTAGCCTTAGCTTCTTCTTGTTTTAGTTTTGTGACATCATAATTGTGTGGAAGTTTGAGACCCATTTGTGCTAGGTCTAGAAAGTACTTCTTGTCTTTCTCCAACACTTTTTCCATAAGTTTCATGAAGAAAGGGCTTTGAATAGCCTCATTAACCTTTTCATCAGTTAACTCCTCATCATTAGGGTCTATATTACCCCCATTGTTGGTATTGTTCATCCCTTGATTGTTAGGGTTCATGTTTGTTCCTCCATTGGTATTATTGTTGGATCCTTTGTTGTTAGGATCAACATTTCCCTATTTGTTCATATCCTTGTTCACATGATTGATTTGATCAAGATCTATATGGCCAAATGGGAAAGACATCCTCAGTTTTGCTTCTTTGATGGGTTCTTGCAAGGGTCTTGAAGAGAAAGGAACACCCAAAAAAGGACACTCTTGCCTTAGATAAGATGCGTCTGGTTGTAGGGTAGTCTTGATGTAATGGGATCAAGTAAAAACTGGCATTAACATATATCAAATGAAGATCTTAGGTTTTTAACTTTCTTAAATGATCAATCTGTGGATAAATTTGCAAAATGTCCAATAATGGTAGATTTTGATCTAGTTAAGTATTCACAGAGGTAAAACGTCCAAAAGGGTATCCAAAAATGAAAATTTCTTATTTTCAACCCCTCCGCATATACCCACTATTTTCCCTTTTAAATTTTTGGGTGGCTCTTACCTGCGTGTAGGAAACCTTTTATCGTTGATAAGAAGTCACTGGAATCACTGTACGCAGTGCTTTGTAGTTAGCTGGTGGCATTTTCTTGTTGATAGGAAGTTTTATAACATTTATACGTGGCACTTTCCAGTGGCTTATGCGGCTGTTGAATGATTTCAAGCGGCATTTTATAATTCGTAAGTGGCCCAGTTTCATTTTTACGCCACTCTGAAATGATGGTATACGGAACTTTGCTGATGAAAGTTGAATTTATCAATTTTTTGGTATTTTTTAGATTTAAAAGTTTTAAGTCTTTCATCAGATTTATCAAAAAGGATTCTTGTGTGAAAACAGAGTACAATCTTAACACACACATCAAAATTGTACCATATCCCTAAAACTATACTAAAAGTGTATGCTCTCGGATGTTTTGATAGGTTTGCACAAGAATGTCTTCCAAATAGTCTACCTAAGAGTCAACAAATTTGGCTTTTAATAATATCTCTACAAAGGTAGGTCTACTACTTTATTAAGGTCTCAAATTATTCTGGTCTAAATCTTGACAAGATCCTTTACCCCCTTGCGGGCTTCCCACACGCACAAAAGTATGATTTTGTGCAATCCCAAAGGACTACTAGAGGAAGTGAGGATGGCTTGCATAAGTTTTAGTCACTTTCTGATTAAGGTAAAGTGCATTTATTTATAGTGGGTCAGACGACATCATGGTAAAAGTGAATATCTCCCACTTTGGGTCATTCCCTCTCACCGTCCTCATAAGGAAATTCTCAGGAGGTAGGCCCTTTAAAGCTCTAATTAACTAGCATGAATATGGAAAGCAAGAACCGAACTCAATCCAACAAGTTTGGGAATCTGATTCACTCAAAGAATGAAGAGCATATCCCTATTGTTTTTCTTTGTTCCAAACACCTCAAATAGATTTGTTCATTTTCAACCTCTTGACAAGGAGGTTCTTAATAAAATGAGATGTGTGGTTCAATTAATCCTCCCTTTCTTTTTACCACCCAAACTTGACACTTATGGCTTTTTGATCAACTTCAAAAAATTGAGAGCATATACCTAATGTCTCATTTGAACAGAAAATAGGAGGGTGTGTAACACCCCAAAATTGGCACCTAATAATCCTAATCAATTTTGATGCATTTTCTCATCTTCGAAGTCCTATTGTACTAGGCAAATTCTTCTCTTAATTGACTTTAATTGACTGAGTTTCAAATGCAAAAACCCAAATTTGCATAAATCTGACATTATATTTAATTCCTAAATTCTCAATGATTATTAGCTAAAAACCCCTATGATTAATTGATTTAATCCTAAAGCCTTAAGTGCTTTTAATTAAATCAATTCCTCCCCCTTTGGCTAATATACATAAAAGGAATTGAAAGATTATTTAATTATTGGATGAATTATCCTCAAAAAGAAATTCCATAATTTCATGTGAAAGGACACTTATGTGGCAATAATTTACCCTTTTATTTAAATAATCTTTGCATATTTGTCTCAAAAGAGAATGAAGAGACAACTGTTTCTTTTCAAGAAATTCTTCACTCTCTTTCCATGGTTTTCTATAAATTGGACTTCTTTTCTTCATTAGAGAGGATGATTTTGGAGAGCATCAATATTATAGTCATTTTTTTGCATCAATTCTTTCATATTTCAAGCTTAAATTTTTATAATTAAGATATTTTCAATTGGAATTGAAGATGTTTAGCTTTCATTTATGATTTATCTATATGTCTAACATCTCAATTTGGTGCTTTCAAGCTTCTTAAATCCATTGCAAGATCAATTCTAGCTTAATTGATTTTCTTTCATAGATTACAATCACTCTCATTTCTAGATTAATAGCATTTGATTTTCTTAGATTAATTGCATTTTGCTTCCATAGCTTAGTTGCAATTCATTCTTAGATTAATTGCAATTCATTTTCATAGCTTAATTGCTTCTCAATTCATAGATTAAGAGCATTTCTCTCATAGACTAGTTGCAAATTTCATAAGATTAATGACAATTCTTCTCTTCTTGAATTCTTAAAATCCTCCATGTTAGCAATGGTCAGGTTGTTGGCTCTTGTTCTGAGGGTAAACTCAACATCCACAACTAATTAGGAGGCAACAGGTTACCTCAATCAAATTTGCAGAACAAACAATTCATGTTTGTCTTTGTGAATTGAGTGAGTGTGTAAAGACTATGTTGTGTTTGTGTTGAATTCAGAGGTCTACATTCAGCATATAACATTCTGGCACCCACCGTGGGGCTCGAACCCACGATCATAAGGTTAATTTTTGTGAGTTTTGTGATAAATTTCTGAGCTATTTTTCTAGAAATTTGACTGATATTTTTATTGGTAAGTGCACATTTGATATGATATAGATTCCACATTTATATTTCTAGAAAGGTATTTGAGTTAGCTTTCATTTTCCTTTGATTTGAATTAATTTTGTTGGGATTTGCAAAAGTTATGGTCATTTTAGTGCAGACTAGTTAGAACCTAATTTTTATGAAATCCGATAGATGTTTTTATTGGTACATGCACATCTAACATGATATAGATTCAAAATTTATATTTATGGAAAGGTATTTGAGTTATATTTCATTTTCCTTTAGTTTGAATTAATTTTGTTGGGATTTGCAAAAGTTATGGTCATTTTAGTGCGGACTGGTCAAAACCAGATTTCTATGACAACAGTTTTTTCGATTATCAAATGATATATTATCTTTGACTAACCTGATTTTATAACAAGTGGGATTGGAAAGATGTGTGTTTTTTTTTATTTTTATATATTTTTATTACAGTGGGTTGCATGTGCAGGAATAGGTAAGGTTTTCCTAACAGTGGTTTGCAGGAGGCTATACAACAAGACTAAAACACAAACTACTGATGATATTTCCTACAGGTTACTTTTCATCGATAGAACGCAAAAATTGTGCTTGCATCTTGTTTTTGATTTCTTAAAATAGGAACCCACATGCAAGACTTCTTAAAATGAATATTTTTTTTCTATTTTAGGAATGAAAATAATGTTAGGAAACTATGCTCTCGCCCTTTTGGGATGATCAGAAATCCAGAAACATTATTATCATTTTCTTATTCTACTTAAAGTGTCTTCTAGTTTTGTAAAATCAAGGAATTGCATGGACATATCCTCTCCCCTCACCTTCATGGATCTTGGGTGAAAGAGAAATCCATACAAATCCTTTAGCCTGGCTACCTCCTGAGTGCTTTGACAGAGCCGGTGAGAGTGGATTGCCCAACCGGTAACAGGCTAAAGCCAAGCCCTTCCAAACCAGTATATAAAAAATGTAATTGTGATTAATGTCACAGTCAACAGGTGTTGATTGCATTATACCAAGAAGAAGATCTCCCTCAGTACCCTTGTGGTGCGTTAAAACCTACAGAATGTAACTTGTATAGGCTGGGAGGCCTCCATAATGGAGCTAATCTGCCGCAAGTATAACCACCTGAATGGATGCCCTTACTACAAACTGTGTTCTAGTATCCAAAAACCCTCTATCTATTGGTGCAAAAGGTTAGAGACCGACTAAGATGCCCCACACTTTTACAGCTCTTAATACAGACAATAGCCCTTTTGGAAGCAATTCCTTTGGGGTTCAAATCTTGGTGTGCCTAAGAAGTGAGTGCACATGTAAGGAGAAGCCCGTACCTCCAAGCTTCTAAGTTGTCCGCTATGAGTAAGCGTAGCTGAACTTCAGTTCAAGTGGGGATTTAATAGATACTATCCTAGCTATCCTAGGATTGTGATGTGTCTATTCTGGTACTATGAACATTCTACTTGATGTGTCTTGCATGGGTGAAGCATTAAAACAAACAAATATCTCAAACATTCAAATCAAACATCAAAATGATCAACTATTCTAAATCTGCACTTCTAGGTATTAACTCTCAAAATCTTGTCCAAGTTTTTGCACCTGCTATCAAGACTCTACAATCTATCAACTTGCTGTCCAAATCACTATTTTGTTGTGAAGGTTTTGTCCAAATTTTCACAAATCTGCATTCTCATCAATGTTGTTACTAGTCTATCTTGTATTGCAATCTATTGACAGTCTGACTCATTGTTGTCTTGAAATCTGACCTTGTTGTGCTAGTCCAAGTGACCCATTATCTATTTTGATCTTATCAATCTTTGTCTGCACTGTCCTTATTCTGGGTTGTGAGAA
Organism: Thuja plicata; assembly: GCA_018584345.1. NCBI lineage: Eukaryota > Viridiplantae > Streptophyta > Pinopsida > Cupressales > Cupressaceae > Thuja > Thuja plicata. Next base: position 212,937 of record MU224815.1, on the reverse strand, counting down.
TAGGTTAGTTAACCTTGACTCAAGATCAGAGTCATTGCTATCTCCCTCTCAGCTGGACATTATCTCCTTTGTCCTTTGGTCTTGGACTTAATCAGCACTTTAGATATCACTTCAGCACCTGTCAGTCAATCGGTTGTTTCATCATACCTCCTTTTCAATCTTCTAAGCAAGCGCATCAAGACAATTTTACAATGTCTAAAACCAAAGATGAGATTCTTAGGGAAGATTTATGGAAACAACTTTGAAGATTTATGGAAACAACTTTGAATTATGGGATCTCAACTCCAACGATTAAGGGAGGAAAAGAATTCTCATGTCTCTCCACTTTCTTCCAACATGGGTAAATCTTGGTATATCAATCTCAATTTTGATCCCGAACAATGTGATGACAATCCCAATTTTGATCCCAAACAATGTGATGATGATCCCGATTTTTATCCCAAACAATATGATGACAATCCCAACTTTGATCCAGACCAGTTTGATGACAATCCTAACTTTGATCAAGAGCATGTAGAGGAAGTCATGACCACATCAAATGAGATCCTTTTCTATCCACAAAAGAAGGATATTGCAAGTCAAGAAGCGTCCAATTATTCTTCAGAGAGAATCTTTACTCCTTTGGGACAATCTTATGAATCTGCATTGGAAAAAATTCTTGAGAATGACCTCATTACATTTCCTAAAATCACGTTAATTAGATACACATTCTTCAGTAATTACTATGCATATCATCGACACAATAAGCATGAAACTTCATCTTGCATGGAGTTGGAACATAAAATCCAAGATCTCATAGATGATGGAATAGTTGAAGTGGAAAATCCTAATGAATCACCTAATACAGATACTAATCTCAAGCATGATCAATATTAGGAACCTATGTCTAGCAATGGTTTGCATATCCCATCTACTTCTTCCACCATTCGTCCATCTCCTAAAGCTTCACAACCTACAACACCATCTCTATCAAAAACTGAACCTAATGATGACTATGTCTATCCTCAAGGACTACCTCTAAAAGAGATCCAAGCTAACTCACATACGACTGCAAGTCCTTCTTAGGTTTCAAAGATCATAGACCCTAAGCTTCCATGTGGTTCAATGCCTATCATACCTATTCCAAATGACTACCCATCAACGTGCCAAGAACCCCATACACAGATTAAAACTCCTACCTCATCCTTAAAAGTGGCTCCATGTCAAGAGGAGAATCCACAATGTGAGAAAACAAATATCAGTTATGATCAAGATCAAGACACCCTCCATCTTAATCCAATGGTTGACCAGTCTCACATATCTCAAGAATCCCATGATAATTTTAACATCCCCTTTCATTGTTTCCAAGAACATCCTCCATCTCCCAAGCAAGATCAAGATATCCTTTCTACCATCTCTAATGAACCTATTGAAAATCAAGAGAAAGCTACCCTTTGTACACCATCTAAAGATCCTTGTCAATATCAGAGCATCCCTTCATTTCCATGTCATGCTCTTCCACATCTAGAAAACATTGTTCCTCCAAATCCCTTGCAGAAAAATAAATCCCTTGAAGCTTCAGATGCTCCAATCAAAATTGCTCCTATCAAAGGTACTCATGCGCCTATCGAAATAAAGGTGAATTCAAAAGGGAAGAGCCTTGGCCATGCAGCTCACTCTAAAGATGTTTATATCTCCTCCACACTTTATATCCCTCCATTCAAATGTAAGCATCATTCTTCTCCATCCTCCAAATCTATCCTTGGTCCTTATATCCCAAAGCTGAGACCTTCAAACCTTCCATCTATATTGGGTCCTTATATCCCCCCATCTACCATGCCTATCAATACTAGCTTGTCATCCA
>MU224815.1:170948-201157 GCA_018584345.1 Thuja plicata | reverse complement strand
AGATATCTAAAGGGAACTATAGACTATGGTTTATGGTATCCTAAATTAGAGAATGTACAACTTCATGTGTATACAGATGCAGATTGGGCAGGTTGTATTGATGATAGGAAGAGTACTTCAGGAGGAGAAGTATTTCTTGGAGATAGGTTGGTTTCTTGGATAAGTAAGAAGCAGAACTGTATTTCTCAGTCAACAACAGAAGCTGAATATGTTGCCGCAGCACTAAATTGTTCAACCATGGTTTGGATCAAGCAGATGGTTAAATACTTTGGTAATCAGGTTGATTATCCTATTGTGATTCACTGTGATAACACTAGCATTATTAACATGTCTAAGAACCCTGTAATGCACGCAAAGACAAAACGCATAGAGATCAAGTACCATTTTCTAAGAAAAAAGGTTGCAGACAAAGAAGTGAAATTGGACTATGTGAGCACCAAAGAATAGTTGGCAGATATTTTCACAAAACCTTTATCAAAAGATACTTTTGAGTATCTAAGAGAGAATTTGGATTTAATTCCCTCTCCTAAGTCTGATTAGAGAATACAGGAAGAACATCAGTCCTTTGTGACTGATAAATGGTTGACTACTCTACTTTTGGAGTAGTACATGTGCTTAATGGTTTATGGCACCCTTTGCCATTGATGTCTAAGGGGGAGTATATAGTAAGGGAGAGTATATAGTAAGGGGGAGCTTATACTCTGGGGGAGTATAAAAATAGTCAGAAGAACTGAAGCAGTGTAGAGGAATCTTTGATGAGGATATTGAGAAGATTGTAAAAGAAAGAAGACACCATGTGCTGAAGATATTTTTAATATCATATGTTTCCATCAATGTCAAAGGGGGAGATTGTTAGAGATTTGTTTATGTGCAGTTGATTGATTGTATGTTTTTCATTAATGACAACATATAATATACAGTAGTGATTCTATATGTACTTATTAGAATGATGATATCAAGCCTTGCGTGGATATATTTAGGTTGTAGACATATTTAGTATGTTATGTTCATACACACAGATCCAGATATGATGTTTCAGTTAAGTTGTGTAATTTTGTTATTGGCAGTTACAGTTCTGGAAGAGTATCTGTTCAGAGCTGATGTATTTAATATGTTTCTTGAGTTGCACCTATGTTTAGGATATGCATATGTATATTCATGATTAGTTATGAGTTAACTATGTTTGGTTAAACACGCCTATCATGTAACATTAGGATCATGCTATTTGAGATGATTTGGTGAAGCCAACTTAGTGAAGCATCGTGTCTATTTCATTTGTGTTGTGCGGACATAATATTGTTTGTGTGCTTAGTTAAGCTAACAAAGATGTTGTTGAAGGGTTTCCAAGAGCTGACATGAACCTCTACTTTAAAGAAGATACTTATAGCAGTTCATTATAAACGCAAAGTGTGAATGATAAGAAAAGAGATAGAAAAAGTACATAGCAAAATATCAGAGTTGTTTCATTCATCAAGGATCTATGTGAATAAGCAGTTGAAGATTATAATACAATGGAACTGATCAAAATAGAAGGTTTACTATATAGTTCATCATAATATATAGTGTATATCTATTCTATAGAAGGTTGTAGCCTTCACCATTGAAGCAGTGAGCTTTTGGACAGTGAGTCCTCACCCCTAACAGGGTTATTTGTAAAATACTGCTAATAGGGTCAAACCCTTAACCAGGTCACTATACTTATTGCTTTGTAAAGAACAACTCCTTACAGGGTTGCAAGATATTCTGACAGGAATTACTATAAACAAGTATAGTTCATTATGGGTGCTAATTCTCACCGTGGTTTTTACCATTTGGTTTCCCCGTAATCAAATTGTGTGTTGTGTACTGTGTTATCTGAATGAGCATTTACTTTATTATATTCTAAAGTTAATAAGTGAATATAATTAAATTTACTGATAACTGATTCACCCCCCCCTCTCAGTTATCCTTTGGGACTATTCTAACACTTTATGTCCCTTGCTCTAATCTTTTAAGTAGATTAACGACCTTCTTTTCCTCTGCTATTGATTGAATATGAACTGATGATTTTGTATTTCTTTAGTATTTATTGTAGCATGTTAGAGCTTGGACGATGTTTTGAATGTTTGACATGACTATAGGTAGATGAAATATTTCTAACTCTACAATATCTATTGAAGTTTACTTGGTAAAGTTAATGAATGTTTGCAGGAAACCCCACTTACTTAAATCCCTGGAGAAGATGAGCTAAGATAACCATCTATTCCCCCAAACAAAATAGTCACATTCCCAACTAAGCTCCTGCACTATAGAGATCCGACTCTCACATGCTTGAAGGCCTGTGGAATCTCATTTCCCTAGACAACCTTTACAGGAAAAGTTGGCTGATACCCTAGTACCCGGTGACAACTTACATCTATTGGTGGACCCAGTCACAAAGTATCTTCAACAGAAACTGATGCTAGAAGGAGGGCATGAGCTTGTCCCCTCCTGAGGATTTAGATTTCACACTGCCTGAAGGTTCCCCAAGCCATAGTTTTAGGAGTCAATCCTTCAATGGGATTGGAGTGTTTTCACCAGCAAGATTCAAAAGAGTCCTTAGATCAACTCCCAATCTTGGAAGGTTTGTCAAACTCAAACCTCCTACTCAAAATAAATGGACCCCAAAAGCCAAGTCAGCCACCATTTTCTAGCGATCTAGCACATCCCAAAATACCCAAGTCCCCTAGATGACCCTGAGAATTAGCGCTCAACTTAATCAAAACCCAGCACCCCCGATGGCTGCATATTTTGGAAATATTGGGTCCTCGATGGGAACCTTTCCGGGTGCAGCCAATGACCTACCTTCGCACCCAGAAAAGATTTGTCCCCGATATGAGCACTTTGGCTCACAAACCATAGAAGAGAATCTATGGGCATATAAATATTCCATGAACTGACACCAGATCCAACATCAAGACGTTGTGACCCAGATGTTCCCTTTATCCCTAGGACAGAATGAACTGAACTAGTACCTTAACCTTCCTGCCAACTCCATCAATAGTTGGCAGGACATGGAGGACACCTTCCTGGCCATCTTTCATGTACATGTGGACCCAACATGGTCCCACAGCCAGTTCATTTCTATTAGGAAGGAACCAAATGAGCCCCTTGTAGCATTCAACCACCAGTTCCAATGTGCTTTGATGCGGTGTATGGGCCCCTTCATCCCATCTGCAGATGTAACTATCCAGACCTATCTTAATGTGATGGACCCCTTCATTGCCACTCTCCTCTGGAGAACTACCACCCCCGATGGCTAGGATACTTTGGTGAAGGTTTACAACCTGGCCTTAGAGTTGTCTCATGGTCTTAACAAATCTCCAAGCGGGATTGGACAAAACATGCCATTTAACATGATACCCAGAGAAACTTCTTACACCAGGGGCTATAACCCCAATTAGGAAATGGGTACCCCTACGATGGCCATGAATCCCCAACCATCATCAATAGACCAGCACACCTAGTACATGTATCCATCTCAAACCTAGACAATGTCAGGTCTGGAATCTTTTCCCTGGAACCAAACATAGCAAATGCAGCAACCATAGACACAACCTCTCAGAGTGTCTTTCTTTCAATCATTTGTAACTGGAGGATTTACACCCTTGACTCTGGTGAATGCTACCCATTTCTGGGAAACCAACAACAACTATCACAATGTGACACGAATACCTAGTTGACCACCAAGGTTGAATCCCTCTGGAAAATGTTGTCTACACTGACTGTGGACATGGTTTAGCTGAAGGCAGGGTCCTTTGCACCCCACAACACCAATTCCTAGAGAGGGAATATTTTCTCTAGCCAATGAAACAACAATGCTGGAGGAAGAAATTACAATAATGGGCCCCAGCCCAATCAACAGCAATGGAACAACAATGCTAGTACTGGAGGTCCTCCTCTGAACTAAAACACCAATTAGGGTAGCGCTGGACCTTCTCATTTCATGCCAGTTGCAGACTTCCAACCTATGACCAACTGGTGTAGATTGCATGACACAGGCTCTCATAATGAGGTAAATCGCACTTGAAAAAGTCATCATGATTTCCAAGCTGGACAGACAACAAAATTTTGATCCTACTCCCCAAGAGACTCCTATACAAGAGCCCACCCATGGTGCATTCTCCTGTGAGACCATCTTGTTTGGAATATGCAGAGAAGATGAGGAAGAACCTAAACTACAGGGGTTCTTTGATGAATCTATTCTGTCCTTTGAGGCCAATGCCTTCACTAACCCATAGATTCCATACAACACACAGAGTCAGGCTGGTAAAGGACTAGTTTACATGCCCACACCTCCCAAAGACACTCCTCCCTGGGATAACATGACTGATTGGTTTGTCCCTCCAAAAGGCCCTGGTTGTAACCAAGCTAAGGATCTAGCCGAGGGAAGCCACCAATTCCTGGGAGGAAGGTTTGACATCACAAAGTCATTAGAACAAACCACCACCTCCATGACCTTGATGGAGGTTTTGTTGAACTGTCTCAAGCAGAAGAAGTCTCTTCTAAAGCTCTTGGGAAACCTAAAAGCCGTCAGTCGCCCACCCAAGACTGTCTCTTTTGATGATTCCAATGTGGTTGTCTTCTGGGGTAACACTGAGGATCCTCCCTTCCTACTAGGCTTGAACATACAAGGGAAGAATATACATAATATCTCGGTAGATTCTGGGGCTTTGAGCAACATCATGCCTTTATCCATATGCCAGAAGCTCAGATTCTGAACCACCCCGTCTATTGGTGCAGTAATCCAGCTGGATAAAACTATTTTAAAAATGGTGGGTGAACTAAAGAACATATGGATTCAACTCATTCAAGACCCTAGGATAGCCAGCACAATCGACATCCAAGTGGTGGAAATCCTAGAGACTTATAGGAAGTTACTAAGCTAGAATTAGTCCAAGTCCTTGAACAGATATTTCTCAACCAACTTTTCCCACTTATGGCTCCCTTGGGAGGGAGAATCTAACTAGATCTAGGTTGAAAGTGAGCCCCGGATGAAATAGGCCCTCACCAAAGTCAGGAGGGTAAATGAAGTCCTCTTCTCTGAGACTTCCCTCGAGGTGTACCAACCCCTTGAGATCTTAACATTCAATTTCACCCCCGGGGAGGACCCCATAGTTTCGCAAAGAACCTGGGACTTAGAAGAAAAACTGAGGGTTTAGGTTAACTCTCAGGGTATCGTAGTGACCCTCACTACACTCTTGTCTGGCACTTGGTATCAGGTGCATTACCAGAAAAATTTAGAGCTAGAGTGCGAGCCTTGCCTTACCGCTGCTACCCGACACATCAATGCCCTCTGAGAGGAAGAACGCATAGCTAATTCCTTGGGACCCAGTACTTGTTTTGGAAACACCTTTTCGGTGCCATGTGTTTGGGGATCCCAGCTAGAAATCCCTCTAGAGACAAACCTCACCCATGTACCATCAGCACCGGAGGAAACTCCTCCCAACCTTCCCAAAGACAATCCAAAGACCACTTCATCTTCCCAGCCCTAGACAACAAATGATGAGTTGTGGACCCTTAAGTTCAATGGGTCCCAATCCAAACAAGGTTGTGGGGCGAGATTGGAATTAATCAACCCATGGAGGAAATCATTCCTCACATCCTATAGGCTATAGTTCAACTGTATGAATAATGTCACGGAGTACAAGGCTTTGGTCCTCGGATTCCTATTTGCACTAAGGAAAGGAATCACTCACCTTTGGGCCCTAGATGATTTAGAGTTGATTGTTAAACAATTTTAGAGTAAATACACCTACCATGATAAAAGGCTAGCCACATACTGCAACCGGGCATGGAGCCTTATTGAATATTTTGACACCTTTGGCATTGATCTTATTCCCTGGAGATGGAATTATGTCTTAGATACCATTGCCATTTCTGCCAGCATGCTTGAGCATATGGCTGGCTCCCGACTCTAGAAATTCTCTGTTGAGATGATCCCCACCCCATCCATCTCAGACAATGTCACTCATTTTCAAGTCTTTGAGGACAATCAGCATATCTTGGCCTTCATGGCCAATGTTGGTGTCTTTGAGGATCAGATAGTGGAAGAGAGAGATCACGATGATACCAGACAGGGTGATGAAGATGACAGGATCATGGACTTACCAACCAACACCATCCCTAAGGGGATGGTCACACTTGAATGAATCTTCAACTCAAACCCTTGGGCATGGAAAAAGATATCATCCTCCACTGAGAGACAAAAATTTGAGAAAGTGAATATCAGCCAACCCAGTGAAGAGAAAATGATACACATTAGCCCCTCTTGCTCCCCTACGGAAAAGGAGAAGATTCTTGTGGTTCTTTGAGAATACATTGATGTAATCATGTGGGTGTATGAGGATTTGAAAACCTATGATACATCCATTATGACTCATACTATCCCACTCAAACCTGATGCTAAGCCTTTCTGGCAAAAGAAAAGATCAGTCAACCCACTGATCGAGCCTCTAATTTATTAGGAGGTTCAAAAGCTACTGTCAGCCCAGATAATATTTCCAATCCAGCATACTACATGGGTTGCCAACCTCGTCCTTATGAGGAAGAAAAGTGGCAAGATCTACCTTTGCGTGGATTTCCAAAATTTGAACAAGGCCTCCAAGAAAGATAATCACCCTTTTCCCTTGTTAGATGAGGTACTGCAAATTATGAATAGATCACAAATGATGTCCTTCTTGGATGGGTACTCCAGGTATAACCAGGTCATGGTTAAATACAAGGATAGAGACAAAATGGCATTTGCCACCAAGTGGGGAACATTTGCCTACCAAAGGATGCCCTTTGGCTTGATCAACGCAGGGGCCACATTTCAAAAGGCTATGGACATTGCGTTCAAGAGCCTTGTGAACTGGTGTATAATCATCTAAATGGACGATTTGATCATCTTTTCTTGGGATAGGTGTGATCATTATGTCCACCTCACCCAGATTTGTGAGAGATGTCACTGGTATGGAATATCCCTCAACCCTAAGAAATGCATATTCAGGGTCATTGAAGGGAAGCTGCTCGAGCATATTGTCTCCGAGAAGGGTATATCCATTGACCCTAAGAGAGTTGAAGCGCTGGTAAACCTACAAATGCCCGATAGAAAGAAGGAAATGAGGTCTTTCTTTGGAAAGATCAATTTTTTCTAGTGATTCATTACTGGATTCACCGAGATCCTACAACCACTCAACGAAATGATGAAAAAAGATACTAAAATCAAGTGGAGCCCTGAAGCAAAGTGGGCGTTCACCTAGATCAAACAAATGATAATGCAGGCCCTAGTCTTGGCTAGTCCAGACTATTCCCTCCCCTTTTACATTTATTCCTTTTCTTCACCGCATTCTATTGCGGTAGTTTTAACCAAAAAGGTCAAAGGGGAAGAACGACCAATAGCTTTCATGAGCTCCCCCTTTAAGAATGCCAAAGTCCAGTATTCACCTTTGGAGAAACACGCATTTTCTCTCATTTGTGCTATGAAAATATTCTGGCATTATATTCTCTAGAGAAAAGTGCATGATATCATCCTGGACCAAGCAATAAAATCTCTCCTGATGCAAAGTGAGTTGGGTGAGAGACAGGGGAAATGGATGGCCATCCTCTAGGAATATGATCTAGAAATGCAATCCATGAAGATAGTTTGAGGCCAGGGGCTATGTAGAGCGATGGAAGAAGAGACTCCACACATAATTGAATAATTCCATAGGAAACTTGGAACTGGGCATGGCTCAGCTAATGCCACTGCCCACCAGATCCTTCAGGCTGGATACTATTAGCCCTGTATCTTTAAAGATGTCTACACTCATGTCAGGAAGTGCCATAGTTGCCAAACTATGTCACATCATGAGAGAAACCCGACTATGCCTTTACAGTCGGTCTTTGAGGCTAGACCTTTTTCCCAATGGGAATTTGACTTTATTAGGGAAATCAACCCCAACTCGTCTACCAACCATCGGTACATTCTGACTTCTACCGACTATTGCACCCATTGGTTTGAAGAAATACCTTGTAAAAACAACATGACAGATGTAGTCATAAAATTCCAGGAAGAGAACATTGTCACAAGATTTGGAATGCCCTTTTCTATAGTATGTGACAATGGTCCAGCATTTTCTTTAGCACAATTACTTGAATAGACCTATGATAGGAAGATCACTCTAAAGTTTTCCACCAACTATTACCCCTAGGGTAACAGTGTTGTTGAATCAACCAACAAAAAGTTGCTTGAAGTGATCAAACATCTATTAGAATAGAATCCCTGGGACTAGCACCAAAAGCTAAGATTCACCCTCTAGGAAGAATGTATTTGAATTAAAGAAGCTCTGGGGACATTCCCATTCCATCTGGTTTACAGCCAGAACCCAGTATTCCCCATTAACTTACAAATCCTAGTTTTATAGTTCATGCAGGAATTCAGCAACTAGGACAACATTGTGGAGGTGCGGATCCTAAATCTGGTGCTAATGGAAGAGAAAAGAGATGCAGCTCTTGAACATTTTGTGTGTCATTAAGCAGTAGTGAAATGATGGTTTGACCAAAGAGCCCAGTATAAAGCCTTTCAAATTTTGGACTTGGTCCTCTTGTGGGATAAGGCCCGGGAAAAGAAAGAAAAGCGCACCAAATTCCAACGGCTCTAGCTCGAACAATATTTGATCTTAGAGATCTACAGGGCAAATACCTACTGCCTCAATACCATGACCGAAGAGGCCATTTTATTTCTTGTCAGTGGACAATTTCTCAAGCACTATTTTGAATGAGGTAAGTTTGTCCAGAATTGTACTATATGTAAATCTTCTCGCTTGTAAATATTCCCTCTCAGTGCTCTACTTGGGGTGCCTTGTCTTGTAAATAGTTTTGTTGGCTGTCCTCCGGGACTGCCCCTTTTCTTTTTGTTTTTTATTGGCTTCGCTTTTTATTTTTTGGGTCCCCAGTGTTTTTCTCCCCCTTTTTGTAGAACGGTATGCTTTGCATAACATCTAGTCTCTGGAATGGTACCTTTTACATTTTTGGTGAATTTGGAATCTATTGTTAGCATGGTGGAATTGGTTTGCACTCTAGATTTATTTTGTAATTTTGGTAACAAGCTATGAGTAATCTTCATTAGATTCATCCCCAGAAGTCTGGAAATTAGTTAAATCAAAATCAAAAGGAACAAGTAATCAAACACACTGAGAGCAGATCGGTCGCACTAGTTTTTTAGCCTAGGTCTAAAAACCATTCAAATTCTCTCTAGATCCAAAATTTTCTTCCCTATTTAGGAAATTGAAGTGGATGGAAGGGTGAAAGAAGTACCGTCATTAAAATTAGCTAAGCTTAAGCTTAATGGTGAAAGCAGTACCACCTTCCCATCTAGAAAAGAATAAAATGAAAAGGAAAGAACTAGAGAATGAAGTAATTCTAGTATCCGGGGGAAATAAGCGGATTTGATGACTTTGGTTTGATATATTTAGTACTTCTTCTTTGATTCTCTCTGAGGTCATTGGCTTGATTTTATTTTCAAAGAACACACCTCACAACTCAGGAACGACCATGGATTGAATCATGTATGGGCTAGATTTTCTCAGATGCTTCGCGCCTTGCAAGCAGGATGCTCTAAGTAACGATTGATTCTGGTTTTGCTAACCAGATATTTTGTAGTTCTCAAATGTGCTAAGGCATTCATCCCAGATAGTCACCATTTGTTATGCCCTGCATACCCATGCCTACATTTTGGGTGAAAAATGTTGGGTACCCTCCTCTTCCTTTTTACTTGCCTTGTTTTCTTTTGTCCTCTTTGTTTTCCCTCTGGGTTTTTCCTTCTGTGAGGTTTGTCCTTCTTTCTATTTTTGTTTCTTGTGTCTCCAAGACCCGATCCCAGAGTTTGTCTTCTCCAATGCCAAATTCTGGACCCTGGGATTCTTCACCATGATGTCTCCTTTTTGCAAGGAGGTATGACTGCCTAGAATCCCCAGGCACAGAGTCTGGGGGTTTGCCTATTCCGAAGTCTGCGAAAAATAATGCAACCTATTTTACCCTAAGTATAAATGGAAGTTATCTATCACTTTCATAGTCACCATGATTAAAACACTTGTGCATTCAAAGTGAATCAAGGTGAATTAAGGCAATTTTAAACTGCTTTTGTTCCCATGTTTAGTGATTGAGTCCCAGTGGTTTTGTAGTGATTGTTCACGGTGATCCTTAGGGTTAGCTTGTTGCAAGGTGCTTCACGTGCCCACCTTCTCTGTTGTTTTCATGTTTTAGGTAAGCTCTTGGCCCTAGTCTTGTCATTTCTTTTAGGGTTTTCTCATTTTGTGCTTCTGTTTTGCTCTCATTTTGCTTTTTGTTTTCTTTGTCTAGTTTTGGTCCATTATGTTTTGCCACGCCTTGTGGCGCTAGTCTTCTGTCGCCTCCTATTAGTGGGTTGGCACTGGCAGAGGATTTTCCGCCCTCTGTATAGTTGTAGCATAGGTAGTTTCCATGCGTTCTACATCATGTCAGTTGTCTGTATATTGTGTAAATTTTGTAAGTTATGTATATATGCCTCAACTCTATTGTATATTCAATGTATATCCTTCCAATTTTGTGTCAAGCTCACTGTGCATCTGTCTGTGTTTCCTAAATTTGTGAGCTCACCCACCATGGTGTAAAACCACCTAGTTGGAACTCGGCTCTTGGTTGGTTTCAACCATGGTGGTTTCTCTCCCTGCCATCGAATCAGTCTTAATGGAAAATTTATTTCACCATGCACACATTCAAGTCTAGCCAAGTGGCTCCCACCTTGTGTGCATTTAGCCAACTGTTGTTGTCATCACCATAACTCCTATTTATTGTATGGCCATGTGGTGCCCATGTCATCCTGGTATGGATCGTCTTTTGGTCATGTCAACCAACGGTTAGTTTTCCAAACTCCAGGCCCTACATCCTTGATCAGCCTATATCTTACTTCCATCAAATGTGCTAAAATCCCTGGGTCTAAATAGGGGTTAAATTCCTAAGTCTACATTCTATGCATATCTTTTCAGGTGACAGGCACTATGCAGTGGTAAGATCTCTGAATCCTGGAGTAGTATTTATCTTTTATGAATTCTGACGATTTCCTTACCTTGCAGGTTTTCAGTACCACACTCATCATGTCAAAGGCATCCGCATCTTCTCCACCTGGGAGTCCGGATCTTCCCACCATGGAAGTCACTAGGGAAGCCGTCAAAAATAAATTTGAGAGGGCCCTGGAAATTATTCCTCTAACCATGAAGTACTTGAAGGAGAACACTATCACAGGATCAAAAATTGAGTCCAAGGTGCAGTTGATCACTGATACCAACACTGGAATGTGGGAAGAAATGCAAGCCCTAGTAAAAGTGATGCATATCCAAGAAACATTTAGAAACCCATTGGCCATAAATGGTGGAAATTCTAGGATCTTGAAAGCTGCATGCTTTCCATGCTTCGTGCAGGCCCCAAAACCCAAAACTTTTTTTTACTCAAGTGACGCACTATAATTCATCCATTTGGGTTGTCATGCTCGTTGCCTCAGTCCCCATCGAGTACCCAGCTCCCATGGTTTCTTTGGATGCCAAAACTTTTTAGGCAGGTCTAGGAATTCCCTAGTTTGATGATGTAGCTGTCGTCACCTGATCCGAGGCACTGTAGGAATTTTTGGCCTCTAAAGAAATGGCCTGGAAATACTTAAACAACAACTAGCTGAAGACACCAAAGAAAGATTCCAAAAGAATGAAGCTGGAAATCCCCCAAGTAGAATTCAAGGAAAGCATATAGATGGGGATCATAGAATTATGTAGGATATTTGGACAACCCCATGCCCAGGAGTTTGTGGTGTTCATATACTACTTCTTTCTCGGCATCTCTTCCGGTGAGCAGTACTTTGATTGGGCCACTATCATCTCAAATCATGTGGACTCCTAGTTCCTCCAGGTGATCCAAACCTCTAAATATTATATGACTTCCTACTTTCTCTGGGCCCTTGCACAAAAACACCCCATCACAAATGGGCTACTCACAACAGGCATACTCAGAGTCGGTCTGGGCCAAAACGCTCCCTGGGATTATTTCCCACAAATAAAATGGGAGGCTAGTTTTCTCAGCTTCTACCAAGTAAATGATGCCTTCGTCTAATACAACCTCCTCACACCCACCCAAGATACTGGGTACCATCTCTCTAAGGAGGCAATGGATTTGGTCAGAAGTTATGGCCACTACTACATTTAATTCCATCAGCACACTTAAATTCGGGTAACCAGCTTCTCTGGGAAACCCTATTTGTTTCCCAAGCATTGTGGGAACAAAATAATCCTTTTAGAATATTGCTGACAGATTCTAGAACTACATGCCCTCTACACTATGAATAAGGTAATAAATGTTCCATTCCCAATCACCTATGGTAATTACTCATGTCGTCTGACTATGGCAAGAGAGGCGGATAGCAAACTTAAAAGTTTGGGCCTAAATGAATTTTATCTAGAGTGGAAGAACTTTGAACCGCTTGGAAATATAGCCATGGCACTTCCCCGGGTATCAGAGCCCCATGCATTTCACATGGAGGACTTTTGGGAAGATTTCTAGGATGATTTTGAAGTCTGGGGCTAGCACTTCATCCAGGTGACAATGGGGATGATGGAAAGGTTAAAGCTTCAAAAATTCTCGGACGACTTCTCGGACACTGGGTCAACAATAGACCTGCAATACAAATAAAAGGGTGTAGATAAGATGGCCCTCCATCTAGTAGACTGGAAAGCCAAGGAAGGTTCAACAATTAAGGACCTCACCTGCAACATGGTCGAGTGCATCCATGCATATTTTAAGAACACTTTCCCATGAAGTACATGCAAAGTTGGCCCATTAGTGTGGGGGTCAACTTCTGGGGTTGGAACTTCCTTACAAGTAGAGGATAGAGAAAAGAGGATAATGGGAGCCTCGTTGAAAACCTCATTTATGACCCCCATAATTGATCAAATGTAAGAGATGATGGCGGTCTCCCAATAGATGAAAGATAGGTTAATCAAGTGGTTGGCCACCCCAACACATATGACCGAACCTGTTCTCCCTCCTTCTTCCCCTTTGCTGGAAGCATTAATGGTCTGAGCAACAAGGACCAGAGTGGAAGTAGAGCAGGCAGCTATAATGGATACAGGGCCCCCTTTGATGACTAAGAGAAAGAAAAAGAAGACTAACTCTCAACCAAGGGCAAAGCCAGAACTTGGGATGCAAAGCATCCAAGAAGTACAGATCCTTTCTTCCAACTATCTAGAGTCAGACAAAGAACCTAAGGATATCATGGAGAAATCCCCTCCCCGTGATGAATTTGATGATTTATTTGGAATTGATGAATTTGGGAACTTGCACAGAGATATCCGGAGATCGGTTGAAGAAATCGCTGCCCAAGAGGAAATGGCACCCCCTCTTGAAAGAAACGTCCAAGAGAAAGAAGCTGCCCAAAAGTAGGAAACTTGGGCAGAGGGAACAAAAGAACAAGAATAGGTGAATGTATTCAAATTCCCAGAGATACAAGTTGTAGGAACCATGGGAGGTGGGCAAGAATAGCACAAACAACTGGCATTAGTTGGGGGAACCAAACCAATAGGATCAACCGTAACCCCAACTGCCATATTCTAGACGCCACCTCCAAGGGTCACATTCGGTGAGGTAATTACAATAGCTCAAATGTTGAATCTTGGCCTAGTGCCTCCACCGCCTCCAGAAAATGCACCAATTGAAGAAGACACTCTAGCAGGGAGGGCTAATGAAGAATAGAAGCAGGGTGGGGACTCGATCCCCGGGGAGACGGATACTGATCCAAACACTACTAAATATGTGGACACCAGGGAAAAATACATAAGTGCCACCAAGGTAGATAGTGTCGAGGAGCTCAAAGATATAAGGAAAGAGTCTGGGACAACTCAGAATATCAGGGAAACCCAAAAAAACCCCGAAGGGGAACCACAAAAATAAATTTTGGCAGCAAAGCCACCCCTACTGCCACAATGGTTGGTGGAGTCACAGAAGACGAAGGCCCCAGCAACACCTAAGGCCCATCTCTCATTGGCAGAGATGATGGCACAAACCCAAAATCCTCCCAAGGCTAAGAAGGCTTAGACAGTCCATACTCTTCAGACTGGGCTGACCGAAGATACAGTTGCAGTGATCACAACACCTTCCCCAAATGTAGACGAGGCCACAGCTAAGGCCGATGAATATTCTATCACCGAAGTACCGCTGGGGAAGAGAGGAAAATAGGGAAAACTAGAATTATTGAAAGAAGTGACCAAGGTAGTGGAGGCTCGCTATGAAAAGGAATCCCAGAGGTTAAGGGCAGAAAAAGAAAAGAATGCAAACCTAATGGGGCTTCTAGTAGAGTTGGCACAGCCCATTACTACCATTCCCCTAGACATCTCCACATCTGGGATGACACTTCCATAGAGCGACATAGATTCACTAAGGGTGATGAATAGAAAAGCCCAAGCAGTTGATGAGTGGGTTATAGAATAGGTGGGAAATGTCTGGCATTTCTTAATATCCACACTCCCAAACTTGTATGTGGCCAACAATGTCCTACATCGGGCCGAAACTACTCTCCATTTGGGAGGGAGACATTGAAAAATATGAATCATGGAAGGCCAAGATGGAAGAACTCATTGGCATCAGAGAAGAAATTGTCTCCGAAGCTAGAATTTTAGAAGAGGATTCTTTTGACTTTGTCTAGACCCAGCACTCCAGACTTGACCTCGCATTGGGGGTAATCAAGAAACTATGCCCAATAAAGTCCAGGAAGTTCAATATTCTTTCAATTTGTACAAGTCATTCATCTCAAAGGTCTCTAGATCTGATCCCTTTAGCACTGAAATATGCACTCCAGAGGAATATGTCCTGGGAAAGTTTGATGAGCTAATGGAGTCTTGGTATGGATCCCTGAAGGAAATGGATAGAGAAAAAATGGCAAGGCTCACTCGCATGGTGCTTCAAAGTCATGACGTGACGAAGATGGCCATGAAGTTCAAGGCAAATGTTACATATTTGGGCAAGCAAGTGGAGGTGGCCAAATACCACAAGCTTTCCTTAAGGACATAGATGAAGACAGGATCGCCCGGCTCCTAATGACCTTCAATAAAACTAAGGAAAAATAAAATCCTTCGGGCTCCAGAGATGATCATCGGGAGATGTATTTTTTTGTATTCATTCATTCTTTGGAGTGTGAGCTCTCAGATCCTAGAGTCCTAGATCCAATATTAATTTTGAATTCTTTAAATTGACCTGTCTCCTAGTTCCCAAGGCTGACTGGTCACTTTCAAGGCAGTTAATAAAGGGTCTCAGAAACTAGGTAACTGTAACAAGGCACGTCAGCTTGAAAAGAGGGTTCTAATGGATGGTCTTCCCAAGGCATCACTCCAATGTAACACCTGGTGCATCAAAGACAATGAGCCACTCTCCCATTTATGAGGCATGTAGCCTCGATCCCTGGGGGATCAAATTTCTTCTTTTCTCCTCCCAGCCCCCTTCTCGAGGCCAATTCTTCCACTCCTCTTTTCTTATCTTATTCTTTTGACATGTCAGACCTTTTCTGTCTTGATGTCTTTTTTAGTGTGGCACAGGTAGTACCGGCCACAAAAAATAGTATTATACTGATAAGTGTAAAATAAGTTAGGTTAGTTTTAGGTCAAAACTAGTGTATAAATAATAAGTCTGACCTCATTCCAAGGGTCGGTGAAATTGATGATTTTGCAGTCCATAGTTAATAGAATTTCAGTTTCTTAGTTCTGAGTTGTAGAGCTCAATGCTCCTTATTTTTTAGAATCTTTCAGTAGTTAAATGCTCCCCTAGAGCCACCATTTTTGTACGCACCAGTGCTTGCTGGAAACTAGTTAATGAAGAAGGAAGGATTCTACCAATGAAGTTTGGTAGCATTCTGATCTCCGGGTTAATGGTATTTTATGTTGCATGTTCTTTATGTCCCTTGCTCTAATATTTTAAGTAGATTAACAACCTTCTTTTCCTCTACTATTGATTGAATATGAACTCATGGTTCCGTATTTCTTTAGTATTTAGTGTAGCATGTTAGAGCTTGGTTAATGTTTTGAATGTTTGACATGACTATATGTAGATGAAATATTTCTAACTCTACAATATCTTTTGAATTTTATTTGGTAAAGATAATGAATGCTTGCAAGAAACCCCACTTACTTAAATCCCTAGAGAAGACAAGCCAAGGTAACCAGCTATCCCCCCAAACAAAATAGTCACATTCCCAACTAAGCTCCCACACTATCGAGACCCAACTCTCATGTGCTTGAAGGCCTAGGGAATATCATTTCCCCAGACAACCTTTACAGGAAAATTTGGCTGGTACCTTGGTACCCAGTGACAACTTAAATCTATTGGCAGACCCAGTCACAAAGTCCCATCAACAGGACCTAGATCCGCAAGATGTTTCTCGCGTTGCATGCTCTTAGCTAGAGTGTCATCAACATAATCCTCCATTGTTTTGTGCACCATGTCATGAAATATTGTGGTGACATCTCTCTGATATGTAGCACCAGCATTCTTGAGTCCAAAGGGCATGACATTCCAACAAAAAGTGCCCCATGCACATGTGAAAGTATTTTTCTCTTGGTCCTCTGGCGCGATTTTTATCTGGTTGTAGCCAGAGAAACCATCCATTAGTGAGTACATTTCGTATCCTTCTATCATATCTACAATTATATCAATATTGGGCAATGGAAAGTCATGCTTAGGACATGCCTTATTCAAATCTCTAAATTTTGTGCATACTCGGATAGATTTGTCATTTTTTGATACTGGAACAATGTTAGAGATCCATTCTACATAGTCAATTTCTCTAATGAATGCTGCCTTTAGAAGTTTCTCCAATTCAGCTTTGACAAGTAGAGCCACATGAGGATACATTTTTTGAAGCTTTTACGTAACAAGCTTGACGCCTGGTGCAATTGACAAATGATGCATGATTAGATTAGGGTCTAATCCTGGCATGTCTAAATATTTCCATGCAAAGTTTATTTTTTACTCTTGAAGAATGTAATGAATTCCTATCTTTCTGTCTCAGATAATGA
Source organism: Thuja plicata (assembly GCA_018584345.1). Lineage (NCBI taxonomy): Eukaryota > Viridiplantae > Streptophyta > Pinopsida > Cupressales > Cupressaceae > Thuja > Thuja plicata. The sequence continues at coordinate 184,094 of MU224815.1, read as the reverse complement.
TTGTGCCAAATGAATGATCTAAGGTTCATCTTCCATACCCAAGTTGATTGGTTGAGTGGGCTCAATTAGCATAGATGATCATTCTTGGAAATGACTCAGAAGTGTATTAATTATCTCATCCTCAGGCACCTTAGAGAGGTTTTCACCCTTGGAAACATCCTTTATTTTGACTTTTTTAGGCTCTGACACTGCCATAATGTGGTTTTCACCATCAGAGTGCATATTTTTTCTTCTTTTGATTTTGCGACTAAGATACTTGATATCAGCCTCGGTCATGTTGACACTTTCTTCACTAGTGGAGGATGTTATAGGTTTGACAGCATGGAGGTAATAGGAAAGAGAATAATCATTCTAGAATGTAAGGACTTCATTAGATGGGGAGGGAGAGTTCCAGTCTATAAGCTTGGGATGGCAGAATGAAAGATAAGTGACGGGTTCAAGTGCATTCATGTTATAATCATCAAAAGCACAGACAAGCAAGTTGAGACCTAGAGTGATCTCATCCAAAGGTGTAGTCAAATTCCTTTGATTCCTAGCGACCATAGTAGATGACATGTTAACATCTATAGAGTCAAACTCGTTTAACCTTACACTAGACTCTTCACCTACGTCAAGAAGGTTTTCTTTCATGTGAATTGTATCTATATCTCTGTCAGAGGTGGCATATGACAAGTTGTTGAACTCATATTCATGAGAGTCTATTTCATCATTAGGTGTCATATCAAGAACATGAGTGAAATCAACCCTTTGTCCCTAGTTTGGGTGATTTATGCCTAAAACTTTGGCTATGGTGAGATAAGAACCTTTTGACATGGGTTCTTCATCAATGCTTGCAGCATCATCTGCTTCTTGTTTAGTGAGGAGTGGGTGAAATTCCTATTCAAACTGCTCTTGGAAGTGTGCTGGTATGTACAAATCACCTTGATGACCTGAATTGATAGTGTGAATTTCTTTCCACCGCTCATAGGTTAATAGAGAAAGTGGAGTGGTTTTATCAAAAGTGCTATCAATCATGACTGTACTGACATGTGGTATAAAGTCATCTGGTTCAGAAAATAATGCTGCCAAATATAGAGGAATGGGATAAGGGAAGTAGTCTTCCTCTGAGCTATCTTCAAATTCTTTAGTATTGGATGTATCTTTAGGTTTTGGTTGTTGATCTGTGTGAGGTACAAATTGGTTTATTCCCAGTTGAAATGTGAGCTTCTTGAATCCTATACCTGTAGAGTCACATGTTTAGAGACCAATAGCCTCAAGTGGTGCAATCAATCCTTTATGATTCACACCTATAGGACCATTTCCTTTGTACCCAAAGTGTTGCATAATAGTTAGACCTTTGTCATACTATTCAGGGTTTATGTCATAAGGTGGACTGGTTTTTTCAGAGGTGTCCTCTCCTTTATAGATCCAAGCTTTGATGGCCCTGTTTTAAGCTTCTTCTTTTAATGGTACTATGGCTTGTACAAAGGTACCACCATATTTTGTTTGAGGAGGAACTGTAGATGGTTTAGTGCTTTCAGAAGGTCTCCCAAAAGAACGTGGAGACAAAGGCAAAGATGTAACAAACAGCACAGGTTCAATCTGATATCCTCTCATGTCAGTTTCCTTGAGTGTCAAACCCTTTTCCATTTCTTTTAGTTTAGTCTCAAAGAGCTCAATAGACTCTATTTTGGTGGGCACAAAGATGTCAGCAGATTTTGTGAATGTGTTGCAATCATAGCATGTATTAGTAGGTATAGTCACTTTAGATCCTTGGAATGGGAATTTAATGCACTGATGGTATGTTGAAGGGACAGCCTGCATTTCATGGATCCATGTCCTTCCCAACAAAATATTGTACACTAAAGGAATGTAAAGCACTTGACAGATAACATCTCTTTCAACAAGACTAACTCTGATTGGTAACACAACTAGCCCCTTAGATTTTTGTTCTTCTTCATCATATGCTTTAATAGTAATCTTTTTGCGAGCATCTATGCGGTCTTTTTTGTAGCCTAACTCAATAAGGAATCTAGTAGAGCAAATTTTGAGGTCGGCGTTATTGTCTATGAGAACACAGCGAATGAGATTTGGACCAATCATGACTTCAATGTGTAAGGGGTTATTATGCGTGTGACTCAAAGAATGGTAATTTTCCTTAGAGAAAGACAAGTAATGGGAGGAGGTCAAGTGACCTACCATGGATTGAAACCGGTTGATATTAATATCATTTGGGACATTTTCCTCAGTGAGGGCTTTGTCAAGGATCTCCCTATGAGCAGGGGAGTTTTTGAGCAGCTTCAAGATGGTGATCTGAGCATTATTACATTGTAATTGTTCTAGAATGTTGTAATTAGCAGCATTAGATGAGGAACCCAATTTTAGATTCTTATTGGCAGAGCCAACAGTATTTTTGTCTGCAAGTTGTGTTGATGTAGACATAGAAGGCTCAAGGCCTTTGATGATGGTCTTAGCACAAGATTGAGTAACAACATTTGCACTAACCTTAGACTGTTCTTGTTTTGAGGACTGAGGTGGAGACCCTCACAAGATGAAAGGATTTTTGGGCTTGGAAGGATCTTTCCTTCTTTTGAGAATGACAACATTATAGTATTCAGTATCAACTGGTTCAACCTTATTAATGAAATTGTCATTATTGGTGTATATATAGTTGACCTTGGCATCAGTATTTTTGCCTTTGGATGACTCACCTTTCCCATGAGGAGGAAATGGATATTTAAAATCTTGGTGGTCTAAGTTCTTGTTGTGACCTCCCACAACAATAACCTCACTATCAATGAGATCCTAGATTTTATGCCACAATTTAAGACAAGTAGCCATTTTATGACCTTTGTTTTGGTGAAAATACAATAAGTAGATTCATTCCACCAAGAGGGTCTTGGTTGCAGGTCATATGGTTGTGAATTATCTAGTGGAGTAAGTAAATGGTTGTCCAAGAGATTCTTGTAAACCACATCAAGAGGTTCTCCTAAAGGAGTGAATTCACGCTTGGGCCTAGGTGCCCAAGGTTTAGAGCCAGAAAAATGTGAAGTACTTGGTTTAGATTCTCCCACATCCTGTTCAGTGGCTTTGGCCACTTTTATTGTGGTAGTGAGATTAAAGGAAGCCTTTGAAGGCTTGGGAGTCACATTGTCTACAACTCCATCATTCACAACATTCTGGTTCTTGTTGGGAAATTTGGGTTTATCTTTGCTTGAGGAGGAAGAACCTTGTTTATTTTCCTTGTGTAAGGTCAATTCTCCTTTCTTGATCATAAATGTCTCAATTCTCATAGCTTGCTTAATCATGTCATTGAAGGTTAGAGGACCTTATAGCTGTACTTGATACCCAAAGTTGGGAAGAATATTGTCTAGAAAGATGTTCAGATACCTACATGAAGATTCATGCGGAGTGATGTGAAGATGGCAGAATATCGTGCAAGATTTAGCAGTGAAACAAGTGAAATTCTATAGAATCAGACTATATTGCATTTTTCAAGACAGATTGTGATGTTTTTTGATAGAAATTTCAAGTTGTAGATAGTTGTAGACATGTTCAAGTTTGTATGATGTGTGAATTGACATTTGTTTTGATTGTTTAAATGATACACCCATGAAAAACACATTAAGCAGAATGTTTGTAATGCTAGAACAGATACATCACAATCCTAGGATAGCCAAGGAAGTATCTGTTGAATCCCCACTTGAACCAAAGTTTAGTTACGCCTACTCTTAGTAGATAACTTAGAAGATTGGAGGCACGGGCTCCTCCTTACATGCGCACTCACTTCTTAGGCACACCAAGCTTTGAACCCCAAAGGAATTGCTTCCCAAAGGGATGTTGTCTCTACTAAGAGCCGTAAAAGTGTGGGGCATCTTAGTCGGTCTTTGACCTTCTACACTAATAGATAGAGGGTTTTTTGGATACTATAACAATAGTTTATAGTAAGGACATCCATTCAAGTGGTTATGATCAAGTCATTTTCCCAATAAAGCGGGCTCTCCCAATCCTTTCAAAGAAAGGCTTTCACCTTAATGATGTCGGGACTTTAACACACCAGTAGGGTACTGGAGGAGAATTTGATTGCCACAACGAATTCACACCTATCCATTATGAGATTAATCACAATGGAATGTTTATATACTGGTTCAGAAGGGCTTGGATTCAGCCTATTACCGGTTGGGCATCCACTCTCACTGGCCCTGCTAAAGATCTTGGGAGGTAGCCACACTAGAAGAAATGTAAGTGGTAAAATTGGCCTTGTTATTCAATCATACACTTCAACATAGTCCTTGTTCATCAGCCACATACAGAAGTGAATATAAGTTATTCATCCTACATACCTGTATGATTTGACATGTTGCCTTCTATCTAGATGGGGTTTCGAATAGCTCTCAGAATGAGAGTCTCACAACCATAGACCAATCTAAGAATGAAGGATTTTTCTCCATGAATGTAATGCAAATGCAAGATTATTCTAAGAATTGAAAGATGCAAGATTAATCTAAGACATCATTTCAATGCAATTATTCAAAGAAATTGAAATTATTCTATTGCAAATGAAAGCTTTTAACTAGAAATGAGATGATAAAATGTAGCAACAATTCAGTATCCTAACAATGCATATTTTTCTCATGGGTTTTGAATGAGAAATGTTAGTTCTTTTATAGATTGAGAGCCTGCTCAGAATAGAAAGTTTCCTTTTTGAAATAAAACAGATAGAAAAGCCAATTCAAAATAGAAAGCTTTCTTTAAAAGAAAACAATAAATTGTTTTCCCTTTGTTTTTAACTGTTTTCTTTTTTATTTTAACTATTTTCTTTCTCTTTAAAGCAAAGTTAATTCAAAACTTCTATTTCTGAACTGAAGAGAAGATTTTTGAGAGAATATTTAATTAATTAAATAAAGTATGACCTCATAAATGTGTTTTTTCTCAATTATCTGAATATTTAAATTCAATTATTGAAATGAGGATATTTATTTAATAATTAAATATTATTTAATTTCTTTTTATGTGTTTTAGCTAAAATGGGTGAATTTAATTTAATTAAAGTGCTTGGACTTTATAATTAAATTAATTCAATCATAGGGTTTGTTTAGCCAATATATATTTAGGAATTAAATATAATGTATGATTAATGCAGATTTAGGATTTTCTGCATTTGACACTTAGGTCAAGTAGAGTCAGTCAAAACTCAGAATTGCCTACTACAATAGGACTTTGATGATTTAGAAGAATGACAAATGCAACAAAATTGGTTAGGGTTGCAAGATGCCAATTTGGGGGTGTTACAGATGGTGCAGAAGAACATAGGCTATCCTCTAAGCCCTAGAATGTTTTGGCTTATAACTGACGTTAGCCAATTCAGTGTGTGTTTAATTTTTACCTTAGTAGGTCTTACAAGGTGTGTTACTTGGTGGATTGATAATTAGTGTCAAATCCAACCTAGTCTAGTTAGTTTACTTTAATGCATAATTTTGGCTTGAGTAGGGAAAATGAGTCTTAATGGGTCCTAGAGTTAGTTAGGATTGTAAAAGTGCCTAAAAATTCCTTAATGATGTATATTCCTCATACCAAGCATAGTAGAGGTCATAAATGGTAGTTCCAAGCAGTTATGTAAAGGATGCTACAATGTTGTCATGACAACATTTTGCATTGTTACAATGTTGCATACAACATAGACAACATTTGGATTCCTCTCGAGATGCAGATGATAAATCAATGATAGTGGACTAAAGTGGTGGAGGAAGTATCCTAAGATTCTTGAGGACTCATTTCTTGAGGAAGATTGAGTGTAAGCAAGTTTTTGAAATAGTAAGAAGCTTTGCAATTCTGGGTTTTAGCAATATTCAAGCATTTTTGAGTTACAAAGTGATTAGATGGATTGAATTGATAGAAGTATTGTTGGATCTATGTTGAATAGTTAGTTTTAAGACTTTTCCATTCAGTGTGCAAGTATTGTAGAGTTGATTTAGTAGGATTTATAAGTTGGTTAAGATTTAGGGAGTTTGATGGTCCAATCTAGAGTAGTTTGTGTTTCCATGGATCCCCCATGAAATCTAACCATGGGAATCTCCTAAGGGTGGATGATTTTTTTAGGGGGGCCTATGTACAATGTAAATATGAAAGGATTGGTACTGAAGAGTCAAACTTCTATTTTTAAAGTTATGTCCTATGCAAACAAGGTCTATCCAATTAGGGGTGTAACAGAAAAAGAATCAAGTGCCATTGCAAAGGAGTGTATGAGGGAAAGAATAAAAGTGTGGTTCCAAGAGCCTTAGGGTCTAATTGATCCCTTTCTATGAGCATAGATCCTATCCAATCCATCTTGACACATTTCTTGCAAGAAATCAGTGTGTCACTGTCAATGCTTAAAAATAGGCCTAAAAGACCTACATTTCAGGACAATAGTGTACGGATAGTTTGAGGAACTAAAGCCTTGAAAATATTTAAGGTCTTGGAAAAGGGTATCCAATTCTTGGGCTTTTTTTTAGGGTTGTGTGGAATTTTTTGACAAGAATCCATAAAAACCCTCTGGATAGGGCTACTAGGCCTAATAGGTTCAAAAGCACTGTGAAGGTGGAACTCGATCACTTTGGAATAGAAGACCGAGTCAAATGGGATTTAAAATATTTCATATGGATGTCTTTAAGGCAAATTTCATGCCCAAAAATTTTTCTCCCAAAAGTGCAACAAACATTTTTTTGAAAGTAGAATAAAAGTCAAGAGGGTCTAAGGGGAATCATGACTAAGTGTCAACCTCCCTTAACCCAAGGTCATCTTCAGAAGTTAAAGATACACAAGGTTTCAATTAATTATAGATCTCCCTAGAATTAAATTTAGGCTAACGTTCAAATACTATGCAAGGTGAGGTTATATGGATTTGCGTGTCATTCCCTTTATATTTTAATAGAGTTTGATGATGTGGAGAGAAAGTCTCCCTATGCTTAGTTTCCAGGGACGTTCAAAAAATTAGGTAGGTTGATAACTTAAATATGTTGTGTTTAAAAACACCCTAGGGCAAGGCACTTTCATAATATTATTTTTATGATGACCAGTATACTGGCCACATAAAAATAACATTATAAGTCCCTAAGTTTAATTTAAAAACTTCAATTAAATTTTCCCCTTTAAAATTTCTCAATTAAATTATTTAATTATTGCTTTTAATTTAAAGGCTAGGTAATCGAGTCAAAGGACTATGATTATTTTAAGTTGATATTTTTCAAATTTCTATGGTTCAATTAAAAGTTTAATTTAATAACTTACTTAAATATCTAACAATGAAATTCACTATTGTTTTTCGGTCGCGGTATTACTCCCTTTGAGGTTCAGTTACAAAGATGGGTTTATCTTAAAATAACCTCTTTAATAAAGATAGCTAAATACTCTAAAATAATAAAATTCTAAGTCAATTAATTTAAAAGACATCAACATAACCAATTTCAGATTTCTAATTAAAATTGACTAGCTATATTACATAATACTCCAAGATCGAATTCTAGTATAATCTTGTGGAATATATTTTGGCATAGATTATAATATTAAAAAAAAAACAAAACCACTACTGTTAATTCCTACATATATTATACCTATTAAAATATAAAAATATTAACTTCATGCAAAAACTTTCTTAAAACAACAAATTCAATAAATTGGAAAAGCCCTTTTTTTTATAAAAAGAAGATGCTTTAACATTCCCCCTTTTGAAAATAATAAGGGAAAAATTTCCCACTTAAAGGCTCTTTCATTATAATAGTTTTTAAAAAAAAATATTTTTACCTCTCCTATATGGCAAGCCCTAACCCTAATTTGAAATTAGGGTTAGGCTCTGAAATAAGAGGCACCCAAAACCTCACATACTATTCTTTCCTTTAAACTTCTTTTCTCTTTCTACTACTGTAAACCCTAGACCTTCATTTGGTTTTATTTTATTTGAATGGATTGTTGTAGGTTGCAGGTCTGAAAGATCCAAAATGGTGGCTGAAGAAGGGATGGAGTCTACAAATTATATATGTATTTAACTATATATAAATATTGATTCCATATTTATTTCCTACCCAGAAACATATGAGAATTTATCAAGAATGGCTTTAAATCCCCTTGCCTCTCTGATAGAGCTTTCCCCATACAACATTGTGTCATCTACAAACTGTTGATGGGTGATAGGATCAGTCCCACAATTAATTTGGATACCCTGAATAAGTTTTTCTTCCCTAGCTTTTCTAATATTTTACCCTAAGGCTTCAGCCATAATTATAAAGAGGAAAGGGGACATCAGATCTCCTTGACGAATACCTCTAGAGATACCAAAAAAACCTTGAGGAGAACCATTGACCAGGATGGATAATTTAGGGTAAGAGATGCAAGTTCTAATTAGGTTAACCCATCTTTTATCAAAACCAAAGGCTAGCAAGCAGTTTGTTAAAAAAACCCAATCGACTTTGTCATATGCTTTTTTAATGTCTAATTTAATCAGCATACTAGGTTTCTTGTTGTTTTTTACAGAGTGTATTGCCTCATGGGCGATTATAACACCATCATAAATAGAGCATCCCAAAACAAAACCAGGCTGTTCCTTGCTTATGATGTATGGGAGAATTTTTGGAGTCTACCTGCCATAGTTTTAGAGAAGAGTTTATATAAGGTATTACAGAGAGCAATAGGCTGAAAGTCATTGAAAGTTTCTGGGTTTTCTTTTTTAGGGATAAGTGTTATGATAGTGTTATTAACCTCTTTAAGTAGGTTCCCTGAATTCCTAATCTCATCTAATGCATCCATTATCTCATCACCCATGAAGTGCCAACATTTTTGAAAAAAATATGTTAGGAAGCCATCAGGTCCAGGGGATTTATCGAGGTTCATTTTATTCAGAGTAGCTTATACTTCTTCTTTAGAGATTCTAGCCATCAATTGCTGGTTTTGTTCCTTAGAAATAATCTTTGGGATATTGTTTAAAAAACAAGGATCTAAATTTGGCAGAGCATCCTTAACATAAATCTCCTTGAAATACTCTATGGCTACCTTAGCTATTTCATTTGGATCCTCAATCCACTCATTATTGTTTCCTTTGATAGATGTTATCCTATTAATACTTCTTCATTGCTTGGAACTATTGTGAAAAAATTTAGTATTCTTATCTCCCTCTGCTAACCACGTTTCCCTAGATTTATGCCGCCAATAGATCTCCTCTTTAGCTAATACATCCTCATATTTCTTCATAAGAAGTTTTTCTTCTTTGTAACAGGCTACATCCATCCCTTTTAACATTACCATATCATTTAAGGCTTGCATTTCCTTTTCAAGGGACAACTTTGTCTGAAAAATATTGCCAAAGCTATCCTTATTCCATGCTTTTAATCTCAGTTTGATGATTTTTAGTTTACTAACTATTTGATATAACTTGGATCCCATAATAACAGTCTCCTCCCACCAATCCTGAATCATTTCTAAGAAACCCTCATTTTTTAACCACATCTATTCAAATTTAAAAGGACAATTTCTGGACTTTTATGTGTTATTATTTTTAATTCTACCGGAAAGTGATTAGAACCTAAGAATGGAAGAACCTTCGATGCTAATGTGAATGGGAGTAGAGAACAGTCTCCTTTAACAAAAAACCAATTTAATTTTTCAGCTATAGAGATAAAACCTTTCCTTCTATTATTCCATGTATAAAAATCATCAGTTGTAGCTATTTCACATAGCTGATTTTTGTTAATCCAATCATTGAAGTTCATGGCAGCTTTTGATAGAAGGGCCTCCCCTTTTTTCTGAAATCTTCCTAATCCTATCAAAATATCCTCCGATTATTACTATATCTTGACCAAATTCCTTAAGTTTTATTTCAATTTCATTCCATACTATTTCCTTGTCTTTACTTAAAATGGGACCATAGATATTAATGACATAGAATTTAGTTTTTGATCTGAGACTAGACACCTTACCACAACACCAATTGGCATGTTCCTCTAAACCTGAAAGAGAAATAGATCTAGGATCCCACATAAATCCTACTCCTCTAGAGGCACCAGAGGCAGAAACTCCCCAAATTTATCTAACCCCTAGTTTTTTTTTAAGTAACTTATATCCAGATTGGTCTAGTTTGGTTTCCTGTAATAAGAGAATATCTGGATGAAAATTTGAAATACAGCGCAAGAGAATGCATTGTTTGTTAGGGGCATTTAAACCCCTAACATTCCATGTTAGTAAATTCATCCTGACTTGGGAAGGAACTTCCCCTTCCTAGCATTAAAAATACCAGTTAATTTCACCTGGCCACACGCAGCCCCAGCTAGGGATCGTAATTCTTTAAAGGATTTTCTCCCATGTTTACAAAGGATTTTCACACAATCCAGAGAGACCTTGCTAGGTAAAGAAGAATCTAGGCCTAGGGTTGGGATAATGTTCTCATTAAGTTTCTCTTCTTCATCAAGGAAGAATTTTAACTCTGCTTTAGTAAGAGGATAATCTTTCTCTAGACATTCCTTAATTATGAGATGTCTTTGCCGATCAAATTCTTCCTCATCAAAGATTTCATCTAGAAATCTATTCATCAGTTCATCTATTAGACTTTCCCCTATATAATCTGAGATAATCCTTACTTCCTCAACAATCTTATTCATATTCTTTGTTTTGTCTTAGGTTGGGTCAACTAAGGTATCTTCAATTGGTGACAGGGTTACAAAAGTAGGAGAACAAGGCAGAATATATATTTCTCCTAGAATTATTCTCCATAAGGAATCAAAATGAGAAGAAAGTGATTCCTTTGATTCCAAGTTTTCATGGTTAACTACATCAATCACAACATCTGGAGACGATGTAGAATGGAGAGGTGAGGTTACCAGGAATGTGCCACTTTTTAAACTGGATTAGCTACTATAGGAATATCATCCCTTTCTCCCAATGAGGAATTGGATGCTTGTGGTAATACAATCTCATTGTCATCAAATACATTTTTTCCATTAGAAGGGGTTTGCCAAAATTTTAGATATTTTTTCTTGTTGGGGTTTGATGAGCTTATTGGGGTAGCTACCTCAGCTAGAGAAGACTCGGCCAAAAAAACATATTTACCTCTGTAAATTTTTTGATTGGCCTAGCTTGATCCATTATACTTGCACTGATACTATCCTCTTCTATAGAAACATCAGCATAAAGAGAGTTCACTCGGCGAGATCCAACTAACTGATTTCTCCCTAAAATTTCTATTGAAGTAAAAGGGACCGCATTTAGGGGAGGAGAAGCCTCCTTTATAGATTCAAAAGGGAGATATTTCAGACTGGCCAAAGAAAGTTGTTGGCTCATCCTAGAATTAGGAGTTGAAACATTAGTTTTAGATATAGACCCATGCAATATGTCAAGAGGAGTGGAAACCAGATTAGTGACTAAACTGATATTATCATTGTGATCAAGTGGGAGATGCAAGGAAAGGTACCCCACAGAAACTAGCGAGGCCATAGCAGAGTTAGGGATTCTAGGAGGTACCATCAGAGCATCACCATAGAGGGATTTATGGGAGGTAGTAGGATTGTTATGCAATAAGGTCCCACCTTCTTCAGAGTAAAGAACCTCTAAGTTTGCTAAATTACTCACATTAACAGCCTCATTTCCATCTTTCCTTAAAGATTCATTATTTTCCTTTATGCTAATGTCTTTTTTATCTAGGTTTACATTTAGGGTCATCTCAAGATGGGGACATTTTCTTGAAGATAGATTTTCAAGAAAAAAACCCCCAATCTCCAAATTAAATTTGACTACGACTAGAGGGTCAGCTAGCGGTGGTCTTGCCAGGGTTTTTGATAATCTTGGAGGAGAGCAGAAATGGGGGTTAATATAGTAACTTCCTTGGCTAGATTTTAATTCAAGAGAGTCTAGGTTTGAAATAGAGTTATCCATGCTAATATCAACTTTGACACACGAATTATCTAGGAAAGCTTGATCTAAATCCATGAAATTTCCTAGTTTGCTAGCAATATCCTTAATGATTTGGCTATGTAGAAATTCCACTGGGAGATTTGGAAGGGAAACCCATCTTATAATTTTTAGATTACTCACTTCCATAGGCTCAAAATTAGGGCACCAGTTCAAAAATAAGAAATCATAATTACAAAATTCTAGACATCTACCCTCTAAAAATGTATTTTTTAAATCTAGGTTTTTGCATTCAATAAACAAGAAATCATTTTTTAAAAGCATTATACTTACCTGATTCTAGAAACAATCTACAAACCATTTAGCTATACAGGATGCGGACTAGCCATCACCAAGCCATCTTGCAAAAATGCCATATTTTGCACAATGTTTAGACATTCCACCAGCGAAAATAGGGTTAATTACTACTTGCTTACATGGGTTTTGTATGGGACGGTAATGCGATGGATTATCTTCAAAGTGATGCACCCTAGGTTTCAAGGGGACTTTGAGCTTCAATCGTATTTTGGTCAAATCCATGTTATTTGCCTGCAAGAAGAAGCCACACTATCTTTTATGCGACAGAGTATAAATGCCTTTACTAATCCCAGGCCTAGCTTTCTTCCTGAGGGTAGCTTTCATCTTCTTTTCCCCATCAAAAGGTAGAGGATTTTCCAAATGTGGTCACCGGTGCGGAGGAGTGTAGGTTTTAATTGACATCATAGGAGAAGGCATCATCTAAAGATTCCTAACCCTACTTTGAATCTTCGATCGATTACTAACCTCTTTGCATACTGCATTATCATTAACCAAGCAAGGCTTGAGGATAGGGACATGGGGCGGTGAGAATTGAGAAGCCCTCGGACAAGGTAAATGACTGACACTTTTCTTGAGGGGAATACAAAAATCAGAATAGTGGGCATGGAATTCTGAGAACAGAGCCCTATTCTTGAAATTTTTTGCCCTTTTTGCATTTTTCCTCGACGTAGGAATCCATGGGTTCACCTCGTTTGGGATGGACAGCTCCCATGAAGAATCCCTAGGAAGAGTCCTAGGGGAAGACTGTCCAGCAAAATCACCATTTGAAACCTGATAGCTTGCGAAACCAGAAGCATATTTTGTATTTTTGAAAAAATAGATCTGCTTCTCCAGTAATTTGACCGACCAAATGCGTAGTTTAGTATAGAGCAGAGCCATTTTGAATATATTGATTTGTTTTTTGTTTTTTTTTATTGTTTATAAACTGTTTTAATATTT
>MU224815.1:153838-167196 GCA_018584345.1 Thuja plicata | reverse complement strand
TATATATATATATATATATATATGAAGAAGATTTTGTAAAGAAAAGATGTAAAAATTTAGTGTATGGATGGATGGATATGTGAGATGATTGATGACAGATGCGAGATTAGAGATTGAAAAAAAAATTTGAGAGCTATAAATGGAACTATCTAAGCATTGGAGATGCTTGATTTTTTTATTTCTAAGAATACTTTTCTGAAGTATTGATTTTAAGAGTTATAAGATCAGTGTACCCCCAACAGGGTGTTGTATACCTTTAACAGGGTTGATATTCCTTTAACAAGGAAATGTACTATGTAATATTGAGCTCCTAATAGGGCTAGGTCTCCTAACATGGACATTACACTTTAGTGCATGCTTGTGGGTACCATCCCCACTGGGGTTTTCCCTTGGCCAAGGTTTTATCGACAACAAATAATGGTGTAATGAGTTGTGTTATTTTCTTATGTTCTTTTCATTTTAGAAATCATATGGTTTATGTGGAATTGGTTTAAGTTTAATTTAAAGTGTTGTAAGACTGATTCACCCCCCCCCCCTCTCATTATTACTTAATCATAACAATTGGTATCAGAGTTTTTGTCCCTTGAAAAGAAAGTTTAACAACTTAAGGGAGATCAAGATGGATTCTATAAGTTTGGAAGAAAACTTTGAAGCAGTACTTGAAGACCTTGATAAAGAAAAAGTAGAGAATGGTGACATGAGATTCAATTTAAGTAGAGCCAAGGGATTCATCAAGAAACTGAAAGATCAGCTTGAACATTTTAGAGGTCAGAGATGAGATCTTATGGTTCAGATAAAAGAGGATTCAGACAATGATAATTCAAATCAAATAAAGCAACTTGAACAAGAGAATGATACCCTAAAGTTGAATCATGAAACAATGGCTAAAGAGATTCAACAAGAAAAGAATGCTAAAAACAAGATTGAAGAATCTTTGAAGGATGCTAACATTCTGATGGGACGAATGAAGACTGAACTTGACCACTACAAGAACAAGTATCTAGAATTGGAGAATTATAATCAAATCATTAAAGGTGAACTTGTTGAGACAAATAAACATATTGAGATAATTCACATGAGCAGTGACTTTATCGATGAACAAAGAGACTAACAGAAACCTAAAGGAGATATGACTGGTGTGTTGGAAATATGTTGAGTCAAGGTAACTGAGAGGGGGTGTGAAATAGGAACCAATAAAACTTAATCCTTTTAATCCATTATTATATTATCTAATATGATTTCATGCATGAAATGAAAATCAATAAAACATCTATAATATTTGACACAATATTTGGTTACCCAGAAACCTTCCAAATAGAAAGTAAAACTTGGGTGGGGATGGTACCCACAAGATTTATTACAGTAGTATATATTTAGCTTATTAAATCTTACAATTGACCACTTCTGATGGCCTACCCTGTTACGAAAAATAAGGACTATTATGTCCACCTTGTGAAAGGATTAAGTACAATACAATCAAGTAATGAAACTATATTAGGATATTTGTAAAGGATTGTTAGGTCCACCTTGTTAGAGGATTTTTTTGATGCACCTATTAGGATGAACCATTAGATGATCTTCAATGCAACTCTAAATTGTTGAATAAGATCCAATGATATAAAAACTAATCACCTGACTGTGATGAATGAGTCTCTGATGTTCCTTATAGTGTTGTAGCCTCTTAAACAATCTACCACTTCATATTGGCATACATATTCCTACACACATATTCACTCTTTTTTTGGATAAACAAAATACTTTATATTTATACCTTATCCAAATCAAATGCAACTATAAGTCAGATTCCATAAGATAAATTAATATCTAACAATATAAGCTAAGTCATCCCAAAAATGTTACTCGGGTCCAGTGATCCACTCGGGAAATATACTGGCACTCTAGCATTATGCTATCACTCGGGAAACATACTAAACTCTTGCACTCGGGCTACTTTGTGTACTCGGGCTACATTGATCACTCAGGTAATACTGATTACCGCTACCTTCTCGGTCAACATTGCCACTGCTTGGATTACAATGTAACTGCTCGAGTTGCACTGCTGGCTCGATCAACACTGAGATGACTAAGTGTTTTGGCACTAATTGACAATATTTCTTGCCATAAGTTCATCAATCTCCCCCTTTGGCATTAGTGACCAAAAATACTTATCATGTTCAAAAAATTTCTCAAACTTCTGAGTGAAAACTCCCCCTTACCATATACTTGGGTGCTTGCTCAGGTTTTGACAATAGCTCTATGACTTGGTTACAACTGACTCTCTTTTTTTATTTTTCAAAATTATTTTTGTAACACTTATATATATATATATATATATATATATATATACTCTACTTCACTTTTGTACATGTATTTCCTCATATATATCTTTCCTATATACGTTTCCCCCTTGTTTTTTACACAAATGCCAAGCTATATCTATATGATAATACCAAAATAGGATAGGAAATCACTATGTACCTTCAAAATATGAGACAAAGTATTGTCCCAATTATCCTGCAACACCTTTAGGATATGCAACTCTATATGTATCTCTATTGATAGCTCCATCATAAGCTCAGCAACTGAAAATTTGTTATCATGAATAAGAGTCTTGGCATGAGCTATATGCTTCTACATTACATCCATGTGTGGAAGGAGTTGGCTCTGCATAGTTGTGAGAGATTCTCTTGTCCTTTCTTCTTCCCTTAGTAATTTAGCCTCCATGTCTGTCAGATACTTAATTTTCATAAAGTGTGTTGAACAAAAACTCAGGTTAAGTGCCAACTGATTTGCACTTTCCTTCAGATATGTATCTAACTTTGTCAGATTTGTCTTGATTTCCATGGTGAAGTTTGAAGTTTCACTTAAGTTTACAAATAATGAAGCAACATTATTTATAGTAGTTTCTAGAGATCTAATGAGATAATTTAGCTTTACTTGATCAATTGCAATCTTGCTTGCAACATTCTCTAGAACTTTGTTCTCAAACTTCCTTTCTGCTTTCTACAATAGTTTTTCTTGACCACTTAAATCTTTATTGAACTTGTGGACTATGTCTACAAGTTTATCCATAATAGAATCACTCACATTTACTTCTACTTCTAGTGCATCTAGGAATATACCTTTTATGTCCTCTAGCACTCTATTTCTCTTCTTTTCTACTCAGAGCTTTTGTTGTGTAGCCCTTTTCCTCCATAGCTCCCCTAATATATCCATCTGCTCCACTGTCAATTTGGATAGATTCCAATTTGGAATCACAATGTCTTTCTCAAGATCAATATCATCAGTAATTATTTCCTTCCTTTTCCACTATCCTTAGGATTGGGTGAAGGAACAATTTCCTTACCTTTTCCACTTTAATCCTTATCCTTTCCTTCCTCATTTTTCTCCTCGGTATTCATTTGGACTAGTTCATTTACATTTTCTGCACCAACCGTAGGGTCTGAATTAACTGTAGCATCAATGCTCACTGAAGGAATATTCACACTTGCCTTCTGTGACTTGGTCAGGCTTGGCCTAGTAGTAGGTTGAGCCTGGTGCTCAGTCCCCACTAGTCTGGATGTAGATTCAGTAGACTTATCTTTGCTTGGAGATAGGATTATATGTATAGGTGACTGGGGTAGGGATTCCATTACCTCTACTACTATCTTTTCTGCATTGGATGATTCAATAGATTCTACCTCAGGTAAATCTACATCATCTGTCTTTTCCTTGAGGTCTATACTCGATACTTTTGTCTTGTCTTCTTCCTTGATATCCAAGACTATCTTCCATGTCTTTTTTGCAGCCTACACCACATCCTCTATCTTCTTGTTCAATATTTGAAAGGTCAAGAACCTTGGAGTGTGATTGCTTTCATATTTGGTCATGGCCTCTTTTACCTCTTTGTTTGTCATAGTAGGCATGACTTGCCTCAAGGTCTGTTCTCTAATGTCCTTTTTTGTTCAAGATGCATTGCTCCAAGGAACAGATATTTCCTTGAATAGGTCTTTAGTCATGTGAATCTTCAATTTAGATAGATGATACTTCCATCTTGTCATCCTCTCTACAACTACTTCCTCAATATGCTTCTATTCATCCTTAGTTTCAGAAGCGTATTTCAGTGATTTTAGAGAACTCATACTACTACCTTCTCTTAGGTCTTCAATTTTCTTCTCAAAGGTAGGTGGGGGCTTCTTTAATGTGACTTCTTCTTCTTCATATTCCTTAGGCAATATGAGTTTCCTCCTAGATCTTCTGGGTTTTTTGATAGTGAGAATAGGGGTAGGGGCCTTAGGTGTTTTCTTGGGGACTAGCCTCTTTTTCTTCTTAGGAGGCTCTGCTTCTACCTCTTCCTCTTCCTTTTTAGATACATCATCTTCTATCTTAATTTCATCTTCTTTGCTTACTAAGATAGAAGGAGGAGAGTCTGAAGTCTTTCCATACTTCTTTCCAAACTACTCTAACATCTTCTTTCCTCTTTTCAAAATCTTAGGAATCTCAGTCTCTATTGAAATAATGCTCTTGGATTCTTCATATGTACCAAATTATGGTGCTTTGGGGTCAATAGGCTCATTCACAAGAGCTTGAATGATGTTCTTGGTCTCATCTATGTTAACCTCATATGCAAGAGGTTTCACCCATGCAACCCTAGCTCTGACTGCCTGAATATATACTTTATCATAGTCAACTAGGAAACAAACATCATCCTTGTGGTCTTCAACCAATTTTTTATGAATTCTATACCTATTCTACATCTTCTGTCTGAATTCCTCAAAATATGCATCCATGATGCTCTCAAAATTGTCTCCTAATTCAACTATGAAATCATTTATCTGATATATTATGGGTCTATCCTTCTTTAAAACAACTCTGCCTTTGGAAGGGAAAAACTTTTGAATGTAAAAGAATATCCAGACCAGAAGTGAACCAAACTTACATGGATTGGTCTTTAATGCCTGGATGCTTTCCATGTTCTTGGTCAATTGGATAAGATGCAACTCAGCAAGGTTGAATGAGAGGTTGTTCTTGACCACCTTGTATGCCAAGTCCATAGCCTCACATGGTACGTTGTTAGGTCAGCTAGAACTGTAGATTTTGTGAGCAATAACATGAATCCCAAACTTCAATTCCATGTCTATAACTCCATTTAATCTCATGCCTCTTTTGTCCCACTCGGCAAGACTCTTCTTATCTAGGTCATCCCAGGTTAGGGTTTTGGTAGCTTTAGACTTCTCCACCATAGGATACCCTATAATACAATGTACCATTATCTTGGTAATCTTCACTAGCTATTCCAGCCATAGCTGCATGTCATGAACACGGATCAGAATAAACCTAATCCACTTAATCTGAAAATTTTGTGGCATATGCATGATATGAGTCAAACCCTTGACTTCTATGTGTTTATGTTCTAGCTTCAAATTTCCAACTTCACAGAGTTTATCATATGCATTCTTCATTTCCAATGTCCCAAGCTATTGAATTGTGCAATGATAGAAGGCTCATATGTCGTTGATCAGCAATACCCTTGGAGGAATTAGGGAATGAGATCCCATCGGGTCTATCTCCTCTACAACCATTAGATGAAGCTTAAACTTCAGAGGTTTGTAGATAGCATTCCTAACCAGCATCTTAGATCCTTTCTTAACCTTACTATTGCATGTAGATGTCATTATTCTTGGAGGTTTGATAAAACTTCGCAACTTAAAGCTTTCAAACACAAATTTGCACTAAATCACTTAAGGCTCTAAATTGTTGGAAACACTGAGAGGGGGGGTGAATTAGTGTTTGATTAATTATTCTCTTTCAGAAATTTGAACATGAATCAAATAGATAACATATGAAGCATAAAACAATAACACATAACACCAGATATGTTTACGGGGAAACCTTGATCAGAGGAAAACCCTGGTAAGAATTAGTACCCACAAATAATTGTACTAGTATAATGAACCTGTTAAAGTTCCTTTTCCTTGCTAGGAGCAGTCTTTACAATGAAAGTACAATGACCCTATTAGGAGTCTTTTAAAAAACCCTGTTAGGGGTGAGGACTCACTATCCAAGAGCTCACTACTCAATTAAAGAAGGCTACAACCTCCTGAAGATAGATATGCACTATATCTAAAAATTGAACTACTGAAGTGACACAGTTGTCTGATAAGTTCCTTTTATGCGCTGATGCTTTGATTTCTTAAAATAATTTATCTCATATTGCCTAGTTCATACTACTCTTCATTGTCTCTGCTTTGCATATACTCAACTCTTACACTTATTACAAGAATGTATATTAAGTATATATACATACTCAAAATATGTAGCCAAAAACAAGACCTTAGTCGACCCAAAAACATTATACACAGCGCTTCCAAAAAAATTGGCTTAAGTGCATTTACAATAATGTTTAATACATAATTAAAAACTTATTTCAATAGGTGCATAGCCTTTACAAAACAAAATATTATACACTAATCTAAAAACTGTGGTCGGCTCCATGCTCTATTTTATGAACTATTTAGTGCACTTAATCTTTCTGTAAATTCTTCATACTATCATTTCATACCATGTGTGTATAGGGTAAGCATACAAACATATTATAGAGCTTATGTATGAACACGCATAGCTTGATTCGATCTTACGCATGTGCGCTTGTGCTCTGATCGACTACATAACTTTGTTCTGCTCTGTCTTCTATACTTAGCCAATTTTTTCTCTTCAAAGTTTGTTGTCAAAACTTTACATGAATTTGTTGCCATAATGACAACATAAAATAAGTCATTTTCTCCCTGAGATTCAACTTTCCAACAATCCCCCCCTTTGTCATTAATGGCAACAAAGGAATGTGGCCAAGTTACTCAAACTTTGACTAGCACCAAAAAACTATATATCATCCTCTTTTATTCATACTTATTTACATATATATAACATATATCTCATACATGCATACACATACTCCTTATATACATTACTCCCCCTTTGACATTAATGAAAAAGGTGTCAAAATTGTAAGTCCTTGAGTACTTACTCTAAATATACATCTGGATAAGCAATCTGAAGAGTCTTGATCTCTTGCTGTCAGAATTCCTTTAGTGCATCAACTATCTGAAGATGGGCACATAAGGCATATGTTAGTTTCTCTATCTTTGTTAGATCTGAGTAGGGTCCTTGATCATATGTAGCAATGGTTGCATCTATTTGTTTTATTTTCTCATCTAGAATAGCTAGTGAGGGCGCAAGTGCATTTCTTAGTTGAGTCTACCTAGTTTTTATCTTGCTGATCTCCAACTTAGCCTTTTTAATCTTGTCTAACTGCCCTTCATAGATATTGTTTCATATATTAATGTCTTGTGAGGATGTTTCAATTTATTTTCTTACACTTTCAACCAAGATATCAGCTTCCTCAATCTTCTTAATGTTCTCTAAAGTGAATTTTACTTTGTCCATGCAGTTTTCTATTACTTTTCTGCCTTTAGCTACTAGTTCTTTCAAGATTGCTTGACCAATATTCAATGAATTTAGATCTAAAGATAAATTCTTTATCAATTCATCTAATCTTTCCTTCTTGTACTCATCTTCTACAATTTTAGTAGCAAACTCTACTAAAATTGTGAAGTGTGATTTGAAGCTCATCAAGATGCTGTCAACATCATCAACTAATTGAATCTTAGTCACTTTCTTATCTACTGGCACTAATTCATTCAGAATGTTCACTGTCTCTAGAAAGAGAGGGTTTCTCATGACTTGTTTCTCTTTGGCTTTCTCCATGGCTAGCACACTGATCTTAATCAAATCTTATTCTTCCCAAGCATCTATATTTGTTGAATCAGGGGTCAAGCTTGACAACAATGATGGTTTGATGGTTTGATTATGTATTACATTCTGACAGGCATCCACGTATTCACTCTTCACAAGGATCTCCATAACTGGTGTTTCATTAGTTTGATTAACTTCCTCATTATTCAAATCTGTTGAATCTTTGTTTGGAACTTCATCTTATTGTGAGGAAGTGTTATCAGTGCATACCTTCTCTGTCTCTTTAGTGCTAACAAATTATTTTTCAACTTTGTCCATGTCATTTTCAGAAGGGGTCATGGATATCTTAACATCATCAACCACAATAGTTTCTTCTGAATCTTTGGTTGTATCAGAAGGTGTTTAAATAGTGAGTGCTAAATCCTATGGACCTATCATAGGCACACTTTGAATCAATGGTTCTTTATCTTGTTTGGGAGGGACTGGAGTCACCTTTTCTATAGGCATCATTGATGGATACATATTTCTATCTAGAAATACTTTCTCAAAATCTTTCTGAGTCTCTTCACCAACCAATTCATACTCTTTGTTCATGATATGAAGTATTCTTGTTTTGGTTCTGAGATGAGGTTTTACCAAATCCAACAGTATAGCTTTTTCATCATGTGATCAAATAGGGAGAAGACTGTCTCATGTTTCTTCTCTAATCCTCATATCCTCTTCAATTTCTTTCCTTTTCAATACATCAAGTATGTTCCATACTTTGTCTGGTATGACTATTTTAAGTTCCAATATTGTCCTCTTAAACTTAGTCATGTGAGAGATAATCATAGAATGAATTTCTGATTTGTCTATCTCTTGGTATTTTTCATAGACATTCTTAATAGATTCTAGTCTTCCTCAATTAAGAATTTTGTTCCTCAGGACTATTAGACTAGGTCTGAATCCTACCTCAAGAGGGGCTTGAGTGTTCTTTACCTTGCTCCTTGTTGTCCTTAAGGATGGGTGACCTATGGGAACTTGCTTCCTCATTCTACTAAACTTACCTGGTACTGATGGTGGAGATGCTTCCAAGTCAATAGTAGTTGAGGGCGCAAATGTTCCTTCATTAGATTTCTTCATCTTCTTCTTAGAAATATCATCAGATTTTTTCATTTTCACCTCTGCAGCAGTTTTCTCAAGTTCTTTTGCAATCTTAGCTTCCCTAGCTTTATCTAGTTCTTGTTGAGTGACACCATCAACTCTTAGGATGTTAGATGTAATCCCTGATGCCTTTCTTTTATTTTCTACATTGTATAAGATAGAATCAACTCGATTTGTCTTTTCTTTATAAGTACCCCATCTAGGTTCATTAGGGTCCTTAGGTGTGTTAGCTCTTTTTCTTCTAGGAATCAAATAAAATAGCAATAAATGCCTGACCCTCTATTCCCATCTCATATTCATACATGAACAAGGCTAATTAACAAGATTCTATCCTTCTTCACTTTGAGCTTCACAAACTTAGGCGGGTGTACCTATCTTAAGATTCACTGGTTCACAGAGAATCTTACAATGGATCAAGGATTTATAATCCTTTTTTATTTTTAAGTTCTTTATAACTAGGAAGGTTAACCTATTGATTCTCTCTCTAAGGAATCACTAAAATGGATTGTATTCTTCAATACAATCAACTAAACATACACGTTCTTGATAATAGAAAGTAAAGATTTTATTATTTGAATGATTGATGATAATACCACCCATCAGAACTAGACCAGTACCTAATCATGGGTTATAGAGTCAGAAAAAAACACACATACATCAGGGATAATTAATTGAAATACAAAAAAAACCTCAGATGGAATGCCTTACATTCTATCCTCTCATCCTCACACCCCTATATTAAATTCCTACATAAACCCTAACCCTCTGCAATTATCTAGAAGATTTAAACTCTCCTTGAAAGCAACTCACAAACAATGACATGGCTACCTTATAACCAGTACATTCAAATTACATTACAAATTGAACATACAAGAACTAAGAGAAAATACAAAAAGACATCATTGATGTTGAAATGGAGATTCCATTGTATTTCATTAATATAAACTTGACATAAGTACATTCAAAGACTCAAAACCAAAGTTCAGACACAATTCAGAAGTCTGCTTTGTAGTTTTTATTTTACCATCCTTATTACAACATTACAACTTGCTATTTATAGAAAGCCCTAGTCATCTTGGAATCCTTTTGGAAAATAACAATGGAACAAGCTATGGATGACTAGGCTAGAGGAAAAAATATAGTTTACAGATGAGACAAAATTTCAGGCGGATGGGATAACAAATCTTTGTTACAAGCCATGTAATCTTTTGTCCTATGACTGCTTGAATGCTTGAAGTTGTTCTGAGGTTGCTGGGTACTTTTCATGTGTAATTTTTCCTCTTGCTAATGTAGATTCCCCAATATATGATTTTCTTAATCTTCTCAGCATCTTTGGTGCTCATTGTCACTCCTATACTTACTATCTTATGCTACCTGAGTAACTACACCATATTTTCTCACCCAAGTGGTAAACACCTCATCACCAGGATAACTAAAGTTGAGAACTTCATCCTTCTGGCTGTTATACTCCTCCCAATAAATATTTTCCTTCTCAATTTTAGCCTCCCAAGATTCAAAGAATTTCCTAGCTTTATTTTGAATATCAATGGTTAACACAAACCAGCCAATATTTTCTATTGTAATAATACTTTTTACCCTGCTAGTCAGTGCTTCATTTAGTTGTCTTATCCATATGGTTTCATTCTTGATATTCCCATGCCATTTGAACATATTGGGGAGCATATCATATCTGTCTCTAGAGAACTCTCCTATCAAAGTCTCTAATTTTCTTATAACCATGTCCTTCTTGGTGTCCAAGTTGACCATCAATTTAAGGCATTTGTGGGTCATTGTCAGAATAATGTCAATGTTATCTTGCTCCTTCAAGAGAGAGTAAAATTTTTTAATATGGGCTATTTTTCACTTCTAGTTATCAATTATTAGGACCCATTGTTCCTTACCCTCATCATGTCTGCTCATGATGCCTACAATCTTCTTTCCTAGTAAATAGAGGTTAGAAAGTTTGACCTCACTAGCACACCTCTTGAGGTTGGAAAATATCTTGTCAGAATGCCTTTGCTTCACCAATTCCTTAGCCTCTTTGTATGTAGGGGAGTCTTCAAGATCCCTTTTTCCCTCTTCTTCTAGCCATGATCTTTCACTTATCAACCTGCTTTTCTCAGCCTCTAGTTCTTCTCTCTTGGCATCAATGGCTTCTTAGGTAGTGGGACTCAAAGGTGCAGGGGATGGGGGATAAGTCACAAATGGACTAGATGAAGAAGGTTGATGAGGATCCTGTGTTAGCATTATTGGAGGGGTAACTTGGGCCTTTTTCTTACCCTGTAAGGTGCCAATCACCTTATCCTTTTCAATGGACTTCAATACCTCCTCATTGTATGCCTTCAATGCATTCTCAAAATTTTCAGTCAAGATCAAAATCTCCTCATCTCTTGTTTTAGCCACCTCTAAATTAAACTTTTCAACCTCAAGAGTGGTGGTAGCTGCCTGTGTTGCTGATGTATCTGAGACCCTACGTACAATAAGGCTACCCACCTATTTATCTTGATCATCTTTATTGTTCCTCCTAGGATCACTTTTCCTTAGGTGCCACATGACAAGGGTTGCATGATCCTCACTAAAATTTACTCCTTTGGAAGGTTGTTTAGCTTCCAACTCAGTAGCGTAGACATTTTTGGTCTTTTTCCTTAGTGCATCAAAAAAAACATCTACAAGATCCCACTCTGGGAGTAGTAATACTCTTTCCCTTTGAACCAGTGCTCTTCCTTGCTCAGGATTCATCTTTTCAAATCTAGAGATCATCCCTAATTTGATCTCATTTTCAATCTCTTCATAGCTCCTCTCAGGTTGCTCAGATTGCTTCTGTTGGCATTTTCTTTTAAACTCATCTATATGAGTTCTCCTTAAAAATTGCAAGAATGCTCAAGCCTTAACAAACTTATCATCTAAGAGAAATTGATTGCTGGCTTGTAATGTCAAAGGATCCAATTTATTTCCAGCATACTTCGCTATAGTTAGGTCTAAATTTGCATTTTTAGGGATTTCAGGCATACCTTCCTGTAGCTCTTGAGCTGTGAAAAATATTTGCCTAGCATTTCCCATATGCACCAGTTGCTCTACCATAGACTTCTCATTAATGTATAATGGGGACTGTGAAGGAGAGTATACATCTGCTTACTACTCTTGTTATTCTCCTTCTATCTTTTGTCTCTTGGGAGAAATTTGTGATTGGGTACTGGGATCCAATGGCCTTTTTCCTTTTGGATCCAAAATCTTCTCTGTTTGAGGCAATACAGCCTTATAACCCTTTCTCTAATATACCACATATTTCCCAGAAGGAACATTTATGACTGGAGCTATTCTACTCATCATAGCTTTTTCCCTTTCTGGCTCAGTTTGTATGATATTTTCCCTTTTTTGATTCAATATTTCCATGATACCTTCAAACATTTCCCTCAGAGAATCTATTTTCTTAGCCCAAGGTTGGAATACCTTCAATGGGTCATACAATTTGTCAAATTGATTTACAAAGTCTAGGCTCTTCTTGTATGCAAGACATTTTTCTTTCCTAATGGCTTGCTCCATTATGTCAAATTCATTTCTGATAGTATCTTCAATAAAGTTGAATTGATGGTTCAATACCAGGCACTTTGTCTTATCTCTGAACATACCTATAATAAAATCCTCAGGATTAACACACCTGGATAAAGCTATGGTTAAGTGGTAAGGGGCCATAAATTTGTGCATGTGTGACCATCCTCTCTTTGTAATAATAAATTGATGGGCTATTGTAACAGTAGGAAAAATAGTTCCTCTCCCTTTTCCAATCAATGCCTCATCCTGCAAGCCCCCAATTTGTCTGATTATCTTAGCCAATCCCATTTTCACAGGCACTCTATAAGGCAATACATAACAGATTCCCCTGAAACCATATACTCTAAAAATTATGGAAAATGGATACAAGATGATATCTCCCCAATTATGTACAATTTTCAACTTTTGGTTATAATCCTTAGGTCTCAATAATTCTAACAATGATATAGGTATCCTAGGATCATCATCCAACAAAGGATTCATGATTCTGGTAGCAAAACATCTATCAAAAGTAATATAACTTTCCTATTGATTGTCCCAAGTCATATCTGCATTCCACAGTTGTACTGGCATTTGTTCATCATCTTTGGTCTTGACCAACTCCATCTCCTTTTCAAAAAATCCTGCCCCCTTGAATAACAACATGTACATTAGAAAATAATACCAAGTGAAAGGCTTAGTGACCTTTTTGGCTTAGATACCTATCAAGCCTTCATGTATCAAGTCTGCCACATAATGAGTGAAATCAAAGGTCACTTCTAGATGAGGGTGTAAAATATGTACTACCATGTACATATAGTGGATAGGCATCTCCTTTTCTTGATCATCACCCAAAATTTGACACAAGGCCCTGTAAACTCCTATGGCCTTTGGAGCAAAGTAGTCTAACTTGAATGGCTCCTTGGTATTTTTACCTACCACAACCAAATCTC